>CAUYRT010097434.1:0-14796 GCA_963574885.1 Lepilemur ruficaudatus
AAAATAATAGACAAATAGACAAAAAAATAGAAAAATTAGCCGGGCTTGGTGGCACATGCCTGTGGTCCCAGCCATTCAGGAAGCTAAGGCAGGAGGATCGGTTGAGCCCAGGAATTTGAAGTTGCAGTGAGCTATGATGACTCCACTGCACTCTAGCCCAGGTGACAGAGCAAGACCCTGTCTCAAAAAAAAAAAAAAAAAAAAAATGAATGATACATCGAAAATAGTTAAAGATGTAGAAGCAGAGAGTGAAATAGCAATTGCCAGAGGCAGGGGGTAGGGGGAAATGAGGAGGCATTGGTCAAAGGGTAGAAAGTTTCAGTTATATAAGATGAATAAGTCCTAGAGATCTACTATAAAGCATTGTAGCTATAGTTAACAATTCTGTATTGCGTACTTAAAAATTTGCTAAGAGGATAAATCTCATGTTAAGTGTTAGTATTACTAATAATAATAAAGAGAGCAGGAAGAAACTTGGACATGTTTATGGCATAGGTTGTGGGAATTGCTTTATGGTGTATACTTATCTCCAAATGCATCAACATGTGTACCTTTTGCATGTCGAATAAATAAATAAGTGATTCACAAGGCTTTTGCAGTAAAAAAAACAAAATAAAAAAATAAAGAAACGAGTCTACCCAAAAACTCAAATAAAAGGAAATAAAATATAAACTGAAAATAAATAAATTTAAAATAAAATATAAAAGAAAAGAAAAAAATGAAGTCTTTCGTCTCCATGGCAATTATTGTATGGCTTACCTTCAGGCTACTAACACTGCTACTCCCTCAAAATAAGCCAGGATTATACTTTACAGTCTGTCCACACTGGGAGGAGAATAGAAATTACTTATTCCAGAAGTGTGATTGTACTCCTACCAGATCACTTGCATACCGTGAGATGTTTTTATTCCAGTGGGATGAACCACCTTCTAAACATATTCTCTCTTATTTCCCCTGTTCTTCTGATTCTGTTTATTGTTTTCATCTTCCCATTATTCTTATTTAAATTGATTTTTTACTATGTCTTTCCTAGAAACAAACTTAAGAGGCGTTCGCACCACGTCGGAACATTTAATGGCTCTCTCCCGGACCACACCCAAAACCACCACCACCCTATAAAATGTTGCTTCCATTACCTTCTCATCATTCGGGCTATTTCTCAACTTTGTCACTTATTCGCTGTTTTGGACTTTCACTCTAGCTAAATCTCCCCAGTTTTCATCTCATTCGCGTGGACAAAGATTTTTTTCCGCTGACTTCTCAGCCCCTTCAAATGGACAAAGCCAGGAAAATCTGCCTCAGCTTTGTCTATTTCCTAAGATGCTGTTCTTGGATTAACCCCCTTGACCCCACATACGGTGACCTACAGTCAAGGAACATTCTCAGTTTAGACCAGAATTCTTAGCAGGAACCCATTTTAGACCATAGGAACCTGGGTTTCCCTCTTGTTGAGGAAGAATGATAAGATCATTTGAAAAATTAGTCTTCTAAGATTTACTAAATTATTTCATTTGAGTTTAAACATATCCTTATAAACCCTGTTTTGTCACTGAATGACCACCGTCACTCAAAAATACTCAGGATTTTGCTTTGATAAAATAGCTGACATAAAAATAATTTAAGTGAACACAAAACAAGGAAGAGAATTCAGTGCCTCCCAAACCCATCTCAAAGGGAACTATTTTGTCTCAGGCCCACCTTGGGAATGACATTTTGCTCAAAGGTAGGCCTGTGTGTCACATCTTTTTTAAAAAAATCAGATTGGCCTTGGGAAATAGCAAAGATTGAGTTTTTTTCTTAGAAAGACCCATGAATTATTCCAATCATTTTGTGATCCTGTATGTAAGTCGGTCAGTATTTCTTGAGTGCTTGCTGTGTATGTATTATAGTTCCAGATTGTTCTACTCATGACAGATGGACACAACATAATAAAAAGTTGGGCCACGTAATCCCTGAGCTAGGGAGAGAATGGGAGAAAGAAAGACAAAACCTCAGCATGGCCCTGAATAACAAGGGCACGTTAGAAGGGATAGAGGAAGACACTCAACTCTTCATGAGATGTCCTGGTCTAAATTGCCTTTGCCAGTTCCTCAACCCCAGCCTTTCCCTCTGTCTGAGCTGGAGGTGGTCTTGGATTCCGCTCTACAAGGAGCTGTAGGGAAAATAAAATAGAGATGGTTAACAACACTCGAATGTTCAACACACAACCCCTTTTTAAGAAATAGAAGTTCAAAATCCGGGGCCTTCCAGCTGGGCTGAGTACAGCTGTTGTACCCTGAGTCCATGCCATCCCTTTGAAACAAAAAACAAAGCAGCAGTAATAAAAATAAAATTTGTACTTAAAAAAAAAAAAAAAGTTGGTCCCTTCCCACTCATGTTTATGTATAAGCCAAACACCAGCAAAACAAACTGGTGGTTAAACTGGCATTTTAGTTATGAGCCATTGCATTAACCAAACAAGCTATGGGACACCCACAGGCATCTCTTATTTTTATGGTGCTGGATGGCAGGAAGGCCCAGGTAGGTGTCCAGGTATCCTACTGCTCGCAGAGAGGCCTGAAACCTTCACTATTTCCACAGAAATTAATCTTAATAAAAATCATAAGAAAGTTTAAAATCTTCAGGAAGAGAAACTCCTTCTAAGCTCAGGCTTCATAACATGTTTAGAGAGAAATAAAAACTCCAGAGCATGACTTTATGATTGGGTTGATGCTATTTTAAACGACTAGTTTCCCACTCTGATTAACTAACCCAGTGAATTCTCTCACAGGAGACATGGGTGTGTCAATGCCTGTTTGAAAACCTGTCCTTTCGGAGGCTGCTTTTGTTTTTTTCGGGGCCCCTGGGTGTGGGGATTTCCTAACTGACTTAGGAAAATGTAGCTCAAGCTGATGAAACCATGTTGTAGTTATTATTGGGTCCAGAGTGCCGGGGAGAAAGTGTGACAACCTACAGCCGTCCACAGCTGGCCTTTGAAAAACAGCTCCTTGAAATTCAATGCGGCGAGCGCCTGGCCAGCAGCATTGTGGGAAGGCACCTGTGTCGAGGCAGAGACAAGAAGAGACGAAGGGACGGGTGCTTGGGGGAAGTGAATCTGTGGTTTTGACTGGCGTAACCAGTCCCATTTGGGTTAAGAAGTCAATGGAAAAATGATCCTTCCTCAGTTACTTTTATTTTGTTTTTGTTAAAATTTCGTTTGGAAAAATTAAACATCTGGACCTCTTTACGGAAATAGTTGTTATGGTCTCTGGAAGAAAAATTATATATATATATATATTTTTTCGCAGAGTTCGAATCAGTTTGGTCAGGGAAGTCTTGAGGGAGAAGAAAGCCCCAAGACAGGGTGGCTGCTTCTCCAGCCCTCAAACATTTTGAAAATAAACCTTCTGCTGAGTCCATTCTGGGGCATTGGACGAACAAAGCATTTGTTCCACAGTCTTGAGAAGCAGCATTTAACAGTTGTCTGTAACAGGAAGTCTTAGCTGTACCCAGCAAAGACACACTCCCCACTTCCCTAGGCAGGGAAATTCCCTGTTGGTTTGAAGTTGGTTGTTTGTGTTGCTAAGTTGCTGGCATAATATTTTTTTTTCCTGAAGTTGATGTTTCATGTTTGGGAAGGGGAGAAGCAAACAATGTATTTGTGCTATTTTTCAATCAACATCTTTCTTTGGTGGAGTATATTTTGTAAGGGAGACATATTTGGGGAGAATTTTATATCCTCTCCCTACCATTGTTTTTGAAAAGAGGTTGTAGAAGGAAGAGGCTTTTTTGCCCTCTGTGTGTGCTACATTCTTTCATCCTGAGTTCCGAGTTTAAGGAAAAGGAGATGCCTTTTTAAAACCCTCCTCATGGGAAGCGCAGCGTTTTCTTTAACTCAGGCAGACTTTCTGGATTCCAATCAGATCTGAAGTCCCCACCTCTCTCTTGCAGGCTGGTTTTGGATCCCATTCTGAGAGCTAACGTGATCCCTCCCCAGCCGAGATCTAAAGAGAAACTGTCACAAGTAAGCCCCGTGAAGACAGAAAACCTGTCCTTTCTTTTGCATTCTCCTCCCACTTTCTCCCTGAGTGCTGTCTACACAGCAAATACTCAGTAAAGCTTAATCTAAAACACACAAGTTTACCTCACTTTGGGTCATCAAATGCACAGAACCTTTTACATGGCATTCTGTGTTAAAAGGTTTTGGTTCCGTTTTTTGTTTTTTAAACTTGTCTCTAAAACAGAAATGGCTACAATGCCATAAATCAATGTTTTTCCCTTGAAAGTTCCCCATCGGTCAATTTGGAATCACATAGATTACCAACAGGCCTGATACCATAGTTAAGTTCTTATTATAATAAGTTCTTATTATCTATGATCTTGCTATTCAATTTCGGGGTGTTTTTTTTTTTTTTTTGGATTTCCTGTTTGTAAATGTGTCCTATTAAAATGCCAATATTCCTGGGAGAAATAATGCCCCATTAATAATATGAATAATCACCCCATAAGCTGAGATTGGTTGAAAACTGGTTATGAACAAGTTGCTCTGGGAAGGAGTGCAGTGGGGGTGACAACAGAGACGGGGCGGCAGGGAGGAGCCCTGGAGCCAGGGTGCAAAAGAACGGGGAGAGGGCCACTTGAAGGGGAAACAGGATGGTTTGTAAAGCCCAATTTCACGTAATTTACACTTCACATAATTGACAGCTGTGCTAGAAGCCAGTCCTGCTCTTACCCACAGGGGATACATACTGAACACTTTGAACTCCTTAGCAAGAAAGATTTTAGTGAATACAAAATATGATTATCATTACACCTGTTTCCTAGAATAGATGAGGGACTTTTTATCCAGGTGTCTATCATCCCTTGGTGTCTGCTGCATCAAGGGGGCTCATTTATAATACCATGTCTATTTGGAGAGATTATAGAGGGGTAGCACTGAGAGAAGATGGCAGAGAATAAGACAGAAAATATGGCAGCAGATGAGACAGGTTATAAGCAGTGCGTGCATCTGCAGCGGTTCACCCTCAGAAGACTGGAAAGAACAGGAAGGCAGTCTTAGCTCAGAGTCTCCCAGGGGCAGATCCCGAGATGGGAATTTGAGAGCAAGTAGTCTGTTTGGAAGGTGATCCCAAGAAGTGCCACTGGGGGATGGGAAGAGGAGAGGGCAGTGCCGAGAGCCATCAGTGCAGAATGGAGCAGTTCAGTGCAGTGAGCAGCTGAGGGTCAGTCCTGCTGGGTAACTCTGGCCTCCAAGCCATTCCATATGCGGAATGAGGAATCTGGGATGTTCATCCTCCAGTGCTCATCCTTCATGCCTGAGGGCTGCTCCCAGGGACATTAACTCCCTGACACTTCTGGCTGCCCTCCTTGTGGACTGGGAGGCGGAGAGCCACAGGTGCTCAAAGGAGGTGTGTACTGGAACAGAGAGAGCTGAGGAAACGCGGCAAGAGGTGGGGGGTGTATAGAAATCAGAGCCAACTGGGCCCACAAAGGTCATGATAAGGCTCCGTGAACACTTACAGCATTCAATAAAAACTCCTGCCCAATAAGTGGTTCACATCAATTCAAGGTCTTCAAATTCATGAAGAAGTTCCTATATTGTTCCCTCTCCTTGAGACTCTTCTCTACTTATTTGGCTTCTGCTTATTGGGCTTCACCCAACGCTACAACATGGACTCTCAAATCTGCTTCTTCAGTATCCTAATTCCATTTTTCTAGCTGCTTGCTGGGCATCTCCACCTGGATAAGAGCTTCGCAAACTCACCATGCATAAATTCTCTTCTCTCAAAAACCCACGGCTTCTCAATTAATGGCACCACCATCCATGTATTCACTCAAGTTAGATGCTTTGAACTCATCTTGATTCTTCACTCTCTTGTTCTCTGCCAATCTAGTCATCAACTCCTGGGCAGTCTCTCTCCCAACTATCTTTTAATCCATCCTACTACTCTGGACACCTTTTCTGCCACTGTGATTTTTTTGCCATAGTCATTTGTCACCTGAACTATTTCAACATCCTCCTAACTGGCCCCTATCTCCATTTCTCTCTCTCCAATCTGTCCTCTATGCTGCTACCAAAAAGATAGTTTTAAAACCTTCATCTGATTACATTTATCTTTGCTTAAAATCTTTCTGTGAGTTTTCTTTGCCTTCAGGACAAAACCCAAACTTCCCAATAACTATGGAAGTCTCCTGGCAACTCATTTTCATCTGCCTCTCCGGCTTCATCTTTTGCTCTGTCTCCCCTTCGAGTCAAGGTTCTTAATTGCAAGTAACATAAATCAACTCTGGGTGATTCAAGAAGCAAAATAACTTACTTAAAGTATATGGAGAGCACACACCATCTCTGGGAAGGCTGAAGAACCAGCCTCGGAAGACAGGTAGAAACAAATGGAGGCCAGGCAGCCAGCATCAGTCAAAACGCTGCCAAACCAGCCCCTGGGGAAGAGCCGCCTCTTCCAGCAAACACTAGACAGCGCAGCTGGCACCTGAGATGACCTTGGCCACAAGGCACTCCTCTGGTTCTTCGATCACTGTCTCAAGCTGGATGTTGCTGTCATTGCTGCCACCTCCAGAATAAATTCTCTGCCGCCTTTCTCATTTGCATCACTTGGCCCATATTTGGTACCCTCTAAGTGAGTGTGACTTTGCAGTGATGGGCTGCCATGTGAGGTCACATTACTGAGCCCTGACTGCCAGGGGGCCAGAGCAACAAGTAGGTGGCTTTCTCAGCCTTGAACTGGGAAGTGCCTCAGCTTCTCACCAAGTTTCATGAGGAAACAAAAAATGCGTTTGGGCCAGGAGCAGTGGCTCATGCCTGTCATCCTAGCACTTTGGGAGGCTAAAGAGGAAGGATTGCTTGAGGCCAGGAGTTCAAGACCAGCCTGAGCAAGAGCGAGACCATGTCTCCACTAAAAATAAAAAAATTAGCTGGATGTGGTGGCATGTGCCTGTAGTCCCAACTACTGGGGAGGGAGAGGCAGGAGGAGGATTGCTTGAGCCCAGGACTGTGAGCTATGATGGGGTCACTGCACTCCAGCCTGGGTAACACAGCAAGACCTTGTCTCAAAAAAAAAAAAAAAAGTGGGTTTATGTGCTAGGTAGCTGCCAAAAAATGACAACTGTGAATGAAAATCCGTTTTTTCCCATTCTTAAACTTCAAAAAACAAAAGTAGTGTTTCTACTTAACACAATGCAACTGTGTCTCTAAATATACAAACACTTTCAACCTCTCTGCAAAGAGAGATAACCCAAAGTCACCTTAGTACTGAATCTAATATTGATATATCCAACTATAAAGTGTGTGGTCCATGGAGTTGTACAGTGTTCAATTTGCACAACCTTATGGAAGCATTCCTTCCTCGTTTAACAAAACTTCTAACCCAACAAAACCAACAGTTTCAAGGACAAGATACATAAAATTTTCAAGTTGGTCATTTAGGTATAAGAGTGAAAACACCACTCTCAATTCCATCTCTTGGTTTCCTGACCCACCTTCAAGCTACAGAGGAAATATCTCAGTGTATTGATTATGATGTGGGTATGCCACAGCTAGACCTTTGGAAGGCCTGATGAGGTTACAAGAACTAGAATGTGAATAGAGGTATCTATGAAGCAAGCAGGAAATTCATACATGGTAGCAGGGCTGACCCTTAAGCGCTGGTGCGGCCCCTTCCTCAGCGAGCCAGCCCATCGCACTAATACTTGATCTCGTGCACACTCTCGTGGGTCCATTGCTTGTTGGCTAACGCAGTAGTAAGCCAAAGTGGATGTGTTCTTAGACTGAGTCCCAGTTATCGTTCTTGTCTATCTTTGAACCCCAAGCTAACTTTATGGTCTTGACTGGCCCAGCTGGTTCAGGATATACCTGACAACCTAGGGGAAATCACCCAGTGCTACAAGATGTTGTGTACGATCTGTGGCGTGGAGCACAGGGTACATAATAACACAAGTCATCATTGTCTTCCTTTCACTCTAAAGTGACTCCCTTGGTCAGAAGCAATGTTGTGTGGGCTACCGTGACAGTATGTAAGGCATTCAGTAAAATCAGCCCTGGTGCCAGAAATGTGGTGGGCAATGAAAGCAAATCCAAATCCAAAATAAGTGACTATTCCAGTGAGGACAAACCACTGCCCCTTCTATGTCAGAATCTCTCTGAGCTGAGCCAGATCAGCAGAGAAGGTCCAGATTTAACATCAACAAGCAACTTGCTGTCAGCTGGTGTTACTTTCACTTTGTTTTTCTACTGAACTAGCAGACCGTGTGCAGTGGGCACAGACAAGATACTAGAGGATACTTATTCCTCTTAAAGGCACATACCCAAAGTTCAGCCCACATTGGGGAAAGTTCTCATTCAGCATTCAAGGGCGTAGGGTGGGTGCGGTGGCTCACGCCTGTAATCCTAGCACTCTGGGAGGCAGAGGCGGGAGGATCCCTCAAGTTCAGGAGTTCGAAACCAGTCTGAGCAAGAGTGAGACCCCATCTCTACTAAAAATAGAAAGAAATTAATTGGCCAACTAAAAATACATAGAAAAAATTAGCGGGGCATGGTGGCACAAGCCTGTAGTTCCAGCTTCTCAGGAGGCTGAGGCAGGAGGATCACTTGAGCCCAGGAGTTTGAGGTTGCTGTGAGCTAGGCTGACACCACAGCACTCTAGCCCAGGCAACAGAGTGAGACTGTGTCTCAAAAAAAAAAAAAAAAATGCACAACATTCAAGGTCCTATGTTATTGCCCTGAAAGAATCTTCTTCTTTCACCACAGTAACAGATAGCTGAGTTTTTATATCTTGCTATATCACTGGGCCTACTTGAGATTCTAGTGCAGCAGGCACGGCCTTGGCCAACGGCAGGGGCCAGTGTAACTCCCAGTTGGCTGCCCCTTGGTTTAGAGGCTCAGGGCTGGTTTCTGCTGCTGACAACCATTTCTTCTGCTGCTGCTCAAAAGTGGCCCTCCAGCAAGCTCATTGGGGCTCCTCAGACTGGTCCCAGCTCTGCATACCTCCCTAGGTAAAGCAGGGCCAGATGCCAGGAGCAGGTGCTGCCGGTGGGACACTGACACCTTAGTAGGTGATATCTGGCGCCCATCAGGGCCTTTGGGTGTCCTGAGGCTGTGGCTGCCTATGGCTGAGCAGCTTCTCTCTAGGATTTCCCTACATGGCTGATCATGGGAGCCAAAGCCTCTGCTGTATATTATGCTAGTTGTTAAATATCTTTTGGATCCCCTCTACCTAACCCCCAAATCTATTTATCATTAAATCTCTGACCTTGATCATTCCAAATCTCTAAACATCTGATCAAATCAGTAATCTGTGCCTGTCTGTCCTTCCTCTTCCCCTTACCATTGATCTGTAGGGATATTTCTTTTAAGCCACCCCGTTCTTCCAAACAAATTGGATGAAGGGCATTGCTCAACACTTTGCTCCCAAGGAGAATTTCATCATCTACCTTCCCCACTATTGTGATCAGCTATGTGTCAGTGGGGCTGCAGTGCCACAGTAGTCTGCTTCTGCCTGGTGCCAGCATATTAGGCAAAGTCATCTAAAAACTAGGTTAACTCACTTTCTCCCCAGTCAACTGGTCCCAGGAGACTCCCTGTAACACTATAGGGGTAGCTTGGGGAAGCAGTTGCCGTGTGACAGGAGTAAGCACCTGCAGATGCTACTTACTTGTGTCTTCGGGACCTGCTCAAACCGATTCCTTTATCTGTAGCCTCCATTTGGTGATGGAATGCTTCTAGAGACATCTAACTGATAGAAAGATTAGTTTATAAAGGACAGCTCAAACTGCAATGCTGCCCCATGGTCAGGCATTCAATCTCTACCAGGATCCTAGCGCTGGCCTATGGCTAGTTCTCAAAAGGATAAAGTTACTTGCTAAAGAAAGCATAGCTTATCCCAAATCTCTTGGGTCCCTGCTGTCACCCTCTTACAAGGTTTACCATGGGTTCCATTCCAGCATCTTGTACTCAGATGTCCACTGGGAGAAGGGCCAAGTGGCAGAACTGCTTGAACTGTGCCATGGCCTAACCAGAGAGCCTTCCTGGTTCTGGGCTCCATTCAAAGTTGTTAGCTTTGGCGCTCACTTGGTAACCAGTTGCAAGCCACACATCCAAATGTGGTGCATGCTTTCTCCAAATCCAAAGAGGCCTACCAAATGGTGTGCCTCTGACTTAAAATACCTCCAACTGGGCTTCCCTGTGGAGTAGCTATTCTAACATGTTGCTGACTGCTGGACTCCAGAAATGACTGAGTGGCAGTCCCTGTGCTATGGGCACTCTCCCTCACCCTGCTACAGGGATGTATCTTGCTACCTCCTACCCTTCAAAATGGTCAGATGGTATAATCAGGGTGTGACCCAGTAGATGGTGAAGGACAGTAAGATGATTAAGATCTCTGAGGACAAAATTGTGCCCCAAAGCCAGAGTTGTTGAAGGCTTGAGACAACCAGAAGAAACCTTTCTGGTGTTGTCAGCTCATTGGAATAAAAATTAAGTATTGGTCAGCGCAACAGCTGTATAACAGGTATTAAGGACTGCATTAACCGGAACAGAGACCTCACCAGTAACAGCAACTATAACTGAAGTGAACGCGTACGTAAGCTTGCAACACCCTTCTGCCTTTCTTCAAAACCCGTCCATATTCTGCACAAGCCAGATAGGCAAGGTGAAAGGATAGAGATATCATTCAGGTCCCCCCAGGATGTGGTTTTCCTTTTGGTCTACTATTTACTATTACCATTTTACTGTTGATTTACTGTTTACCTGGCTCTTCATATCAAAACAGTCATTGTGAGAACTCTGCCTGCTGTTAAAATTATCGACTTCAATTATTTATTCATGATCTGGACAAATAACCTGGGGGTGATTCAGGGTCCAACTAGACCTACATTAGGTATATTCAGGTTCAGCTCCATTTTTTTTCATCACCCATAAGATTTCACTCTGACTGGTAGACCGCAATGGGGTCATAGGTCATATAAATTGGTGTCAGCTCAAAGCCATGTCCAGTAATTTCAAGCAGCCTTGGTATAATCACTTTCCCTGATTCACAATTACCCAGGAAATGTCCACAGTGTCCTTTAAGAAGGAAGAATAGGAAGATTCACAGTGTGTATGTCTGTTTTTCTTAATACCTGTCTTCATGAGCACCAGCCTCCTCTTTACTCCAGGAGCTCTGGGTCTGTGAATTGGCCCAGGTCTGGGATTGCAAGAGGCAGAGTGATCTCCATCAGGGTGGCCAGGTCAGATCACACTATTCATCTGCTCACTAGATACAGAGTTTTTTCTGTTATACAAATCAAGCAGAATACTAGTGGACTGCACATCTATCTCAGGCCTAGGAAACATGATTCATTGGCCACTCTGTGGAACGTCCTGGTGGCCATGTCCACTGCGGTTTCAGTGTCTGTACTTGGCCTCTACCATCCTGAGATCCTCCCATTCTCACCGAAACACAGGAGCTCATTTTAAATATGGAACCTTCCACTAGCATTCCCAGCCTATTAAAAACATTCAGGAAAGCACCTTTCAGGGTAAATACAATCATGTGGTTACTAAGGCCTTGGTGAAGGAAGCATCTTTTGGAATCTCCTGTGAAAAGAAAGTCACATATGATAAATCTATTCCAACACTTCTTATCTTCCTAAGTTTTTGTGAGGTTTTTTTGTTTGCTTTTTGGAGACAGAGTCTCACTCTGTCACCCTAGGTAGAGTGTAGTGGCATCATCATAGCTCACTGTAACTTCAAACTCCTGAGCTCAAGCGATCCTTCTACCTCAGCCTCCCAGAGTGTTAGGATTACAGGCGTGAGCCACCATGCCCAGCCTCTTCCTAAATCTTAAGATTACTTCCATGATATTATACCAAGGGATTTATGACTTCTCTATTTTACCCAAAATAAAACATTGTTGCACCCACGTTTTAGTCACTCAGTGAGCAATGAATAAGAATTCACCCAGCTGTTCAAGCTAGCCAGTTGAATTTTTTTTCAGGGTATTATGGGGGTACAAACATTTTGACTTTGCGTCACCCAAGCCAGGACCCTGTCACCAACTTAAAAAATTTAGAATGATTTAAAATTACAGTCAATCCTCTATATCCATGGGCTCTATATCCGTGGATTCAACCAATCATGGATCAAAAATATTTGGAAAAAAATAACAATACAACAATTTTAAAATATACAAAAAAACAATGTAACTATTTACATAGCATTTATAATTTAGTAGGTATTATGAGTAATCTGGAGATGATTTTAAGTATATGGGAAGATATGCATAGGTTATAAGCAAATGCTACCCTTTTTATTTAAGGAACTTGAGCATCCTTGGACTTTGGTATCATTGGGGGGTCCTGGAACCAATCTCCTGAAGATACCAAGGGACGACTATATACTTTCTTTCCTTAGTTTAGCCCCTTCAGAATCCACATCCACACACGTTCTATAGATTTTGGCTGACATAACTTAGAAACATGGTTCACACCTGTAATCCTAGCACTCTAGGAGGCTGAGGCAGGAGGATTGCTTGAGTTCAGGAGTTCAAGACCAGCCTGAGCAAGAGTGAGACCCCCATCTCTAATAAAAATAGAAAAATTAGCTCGGTGTCGTGGTATGCACCTATAGTCCCAGCTACTCAGGAGGCTGAGGCAGGAGGATTGCTTAAGCCCAGGAATTTGAGGCTGCTGTGAGCTAGGCTGATGCCATGGCACTCTACTTAGGGCACTGGAGTAAGAAAGACTCTTGTCTCAAAAAAAAAAAAAATTTACAAACAATCTTATTTTGTGTGTGTGTAACCTTCTCCTCCTGAGTGTGAGTTTATACTTTGTCCCTGAGTCATGCTGGTATCTAACTCTGGCTATAGGTCCAAAGAAAATCAGTAGCAAATGAGGAAGAGCATAAGGAAAATTATCTTCTTGCAAGTTAATCCCTTAGGTGAGAGAGTTATATGACCTAAGAAAGAACAGCCTTACCAGAAAATGAAGAAGAAACTTCTTTGGGTAATGTATTTTCTACTGTTACTGTAACAAATCACCGAAAATGTAGTTGCTTAAAGCAGCACCAGTTTATTATTTTACATTCTGTAGTATGAAAGTCCAATGTGGTTCTCAGTGAGCTAAAATCAAGGTGTCAACAGGGTTGTGCTCACTTCCAGCGGCTCCAGGGGAGAATCCGCTCCCTTGCCTTTTCCAGCATCTAGAGGCTGCCCCCATTTCTCAGCTTGTGGCCCCCTTCCTCATCTGCAAAGCCAGCAACGTTGCATCTCTCTTTGACCTTTCTTCTGTAGTCAGGGCTCCTTCTGACCATATCTGGGAAAAGTTTTTCACCTCTAAGGATTTGTGTGATTAGATTGGGCTTACCTAGATAATCAAGGATGGATGGTCTCTCCATCTCAAGGTCCTTAACCTTAACCACATCTGCATAGGCCCTTTTGCTATGTAAGTGAACATATTCACATGTTCCAGGAATTAGGACATGGGCAACTTTGGGGTATTATTTTATCTACCACAGCTAGAAAATGAAACTTCACTTGAGGTTAGGTATTTGATGTATCCTGAATTTTCCTTTCAAGTCTCCGGAGTCCATTATTTTGCAATATACATCCTTATTACCAAATAAGTGATCTGGTAAGGTTGCCAATTCAACTGCTGTTGTAATTTAACAACACACGGGATAAAACTCTGGTCTGCAGCAACCTCAGTTCTGTAGCTGCTAGAGACGAGAAATTATTTTAGCACAATCATAGAAACTCCCTGAACTTCAGGCTGTGGTTCTAGGCCAATAATTCAGGGACTCAAACTTCACATTCTCTTTCCTTAAGCTTTTCAGGGCTACTAGAAGCAGCCCCATGGCTATTGAAATTTTCATGCCTTTCATCTTGGTCTATAGCAATGAGTTTCCAGGCATACCTTTATTCCAGATTATTATAAACCATAATTTAGTTATTTATTGTATTGCATGAGCTACAGCTTATCATCCTTTAAATTCTAACTGGGTTTTTTTTTTTTTACTACTTTTAGTCCAATAAGATCCAAATTCCCCTTCACCAAAACGACGTACAATGGAACCAATTTTTTTTCCTCATCAACATTGTTACAAAATGACTTTGAATGAAATGACATTATTCCAGGAGCAGCTGTACCTCATTTCACTTAAAGGCACAATTTTCAAAAACCTATTGATGACCTTAAGTGAGTACCTACTGTATACCCATTTTTCCCACTATATCAACATTAAAGGACAGCTACCATGTCTTAACTTGGTGTCTCCAGAAGCTACCTAAGTACCTGGTACCCAATAAGATCTCAATAAATGTAGAATAGATGAAAGAGTAAAGAGGTAAATTAATTCCATGGTTTTCTTATGACCTTTAAAAAAAAGAATTGATCAAGGAAATGAAGAATCAAAGATGAAGGGTATGGACAGTAACAGAAGCAAGTCTGCCTGATGGGGGCTTGGGGGAGAGAAGGGGAGTGGGATACATACATCTATCTGTGTGTGTGTGTTGGTGGGTGTTACAGAGAGATGGGCAGAGGCAGAGACAAAGAAAAGGAAAGAAACTGACAAGAGCCAGTGAAAACTAGTCTCAGCTGGCATACTGCGTATCAACACAGCTCCAAAAGCCCAAGTGACCTGGAAAAATACCATTCAAAACCTAAAAGAAGCAGGGCACAGTGGCTGACGCCTGTAATCCTAGCACTCTGGGAGGCTGAGGCGGGAGGATTGCTCAAGGTCAGGAGTTTGAGACCAGCCTGAGCAAGAAAGAGACCCCATCTCTACTAAAAATGGAAAGAAATTATCTGGACAACTAAAAATATATAGAA
>CAUYRT010097436.1:0-41114 GCA_963574885.1 Lepilemur ruficaudatus
ATTTTACACCTAAGCAATTTGTCTTCAGAGGCTTTATTTGTCTTAAATTTTACACTATATTTAATTTCATACTATGACTTATGCAACTTCCATGGAATATCATACTCATTGCTTAGAGTAGAATTATTTTTGGAAAAAAAATAACCATGACCATTTAAGCATAAAATTGTGTTTTCAACTTCTTTTATCAAAAGAGATTAAACCGTGTGACTAATGTTTTCTCTAAGTATCTAACCTGTGCTTAGCATGAAAATATTTTTTTTCTTATAAATCAAGAACAATTGAGTTCAATTGCATAGCTACGGAAGACACGTGACCTGAGGTGAAAGAGGCACTTAGGTCTAAATATTGTAACACGATGGAATTAACAAGTCCATGAAAACATTTTCTATCTCCTATTTCTTTTATTTTTTTATGGGACATTTGGCTTTTTTTCCTAATGAAAGAAAAAGTTTGAATTATTGTTCAAATAAGTCTTTTCTAATGACTTTTTATATTTTTTTCCAAATTATCATACAATTGACTTCTGATGTACAATTCTACAGATCCTAACACTTGCATAGATTTATAAAACCACCACCATAATCAGCGCTCAGAAAAGTTCCATCATACCAAAAAACTCTCTCATGCTATTATTGCCTTATAAACCTTTCTTCCCCTACACACACCCACACACATGTGTGTGCTCATGCCCATCCACATACATACACAAAATATCCCTATATTCTTATAGATTTAGCTTTTTGAAAATATCATATAAATGGAATCACACAGTATGTAATCCAATACATTTTTAGAATAGTAACTTTAAAAAAAATTTTAAATATGTCACACTCTAAGAAATAGCTCATGATTCAGTATCCATTAACACAGATAACTAAAATAATGGAATATTTTATCTTCTCTTCTAATTACTTCTATAACACTAGGAACAACAACAACAAAAAAGCAGTTGTGATGACCTTCCGAATTTAATTTGTTACCTACTAATAAGTCCAGGTTTGACATTTAATAATACTATTTTGGAAGTTTTCTGATATGTCTTACATCATCTGACAGGTAATTGAAGGGACCCTCACTATCAGCACATGTGAAATCAAATACTAGAATATTGTTCTCAATTTGATAACAGAGAACCTTGTTTATTGTGAATCATAACACGTTTGATTTCATAATACATCAAAGGCTTCTTAACAAATAAGGCATTAGACAGTTTCCTCCCTCAGTTTCTAGGAAAACTTGAAGCACGTTGAAAAAATATACATATATGTATTTTGTATATGGGACTAAGAAAATCTTTGTAAAATGTTCCCACAGATTGCATTTGTCTTCTCCTTATTTACTTTGTGATAAAAAGAGGCGTGGACTCTTGGCTTTTTTTCCTAATGAAAAGACACTGGTAGACTGGTGTATACAAGAAAAAAGTAGTCTTACCTTAAAAATGTATGTTTTAAATAACAAAGTTTAAAAAGTTAAAAGAATAATATGTGTGCTGGAGGTTTTAGGCAGAATAAAATTGCTATGAATTAGCAACCTTTTATAAAATCTGAAAGACATTTATAATTGAAACTAGAATCATTCTCCATGAGAAAGGTACATCTTATGCAACATTTCCAAAAATAATTTGAACTTTTTTTTTCCTTTAGTATATTTGTTTTACAAATGTTTAAAGTCCCTTCTATTGTAAAAGTTTTGCAATTCCACGAATAGAATACTATGCCCAAAGTACTCTGTTTTGATTATGAATCAGGTTTGTCCTCTTCCATCCTGAAGGACAACCACAGAACTTGATTGTACTTGGAAATTGCTAATGTTATACTTTGGTTTCACCAGTCCTTACTTGCCTTTCTTATAATTTAGTGCATTCTAAAAATAAACAGAGACCTGGTTCAGAGTTTGGAAAAACAGGATCACATTCATATTCAATGAGGCATTGAGCTCGGACATCAAATTTCAAATGATGATTAAACTATAAGCTACTTCTTATGCTGTATTGAAATTTGGTGGGAGGGATACATTTGCATTTATAGACACTAAGTTATTTCTTACAGCTCTCAAAAAAAAATATTTCATTCAGTTAATTCACATTAGTGAAAGACTTTTAGGGGGAAAGTCCTTTAGACAAAATAATTTCTTCTGTGGCATTTATTAATTGCTGTGCTCATTAGATTATTTGTCAGGTATGTTCTTCCATAACAGTTACCATGTGTGATTCTTATTTCCGAGAATGTGAGCTCCTGAGAGCAAGACTCGGGGTTATTATTAATATTTTTAGCTGATAAAATATATTGTTTGAATAAATATGATCTATCACATGCTATGTGAATTGTCTCTCAGTGTGACCATCATGAAGGCAAGTCAGGTAGTCTAATGTACCATGACATGGAAGAAAAACATGAAGCTAAAAATCTGAGAATCAAAACACTTGAATTTTACTATAGATTTGACATTGTCAGGAATTTAAGGACTCTTCTTAATGCAAGCGAAAAGAAACAAACAAAAATTTCCTTAGGCAGAGTGGGAGGGATTAATAGTTCCCTTATTAGATGTTCACAGTCCGGTGATAGATCTGTGCCTTGTAAAGTTGAACTGAAATGCTCAAATAATGCCACGGGAATTTACTTGGACCAATTTTCCTGGTTTGGTTTTACTCTCAGCCAGGCTCTGAGACTGTTGTGACAAAGATGACCACTAACATCCTGAGGCTTATGTTAATGCTATATCAGCTTAGAAAACATTATGTAAACATGCAAAATCCACTTCCCTAAGAAGCACAACAAATTCCTGGGCATGGCGCTGATGATTTGGCCATTTGAACTCCCCAGACCTATTCACTCTGTTTACTATAATTAGCCATAGCTGGACCCAGAAGTTCACGTTAGCTCCAGCAGAATTACACAAGTAGAAATGTGTGGCTCCTCAGAGAAAAATGAGAATATTCTGATCAAAAGACATGCTAACAAATGATGGGGGCAGATAAAACAATAGATATATTTGTAGATGCAAACTAAATATGTGAATTTAGGTTATTCATCAACACTCTGGGGAATAAGAATGTATCCTTTCTATGGGAAGTTAAAGATCTAAAATTCTGTGTCCAAATTATTAACATTGTTTAGAATTTATCAGGGAAATATTTCAGCTCTCAATTGCTTCATGACACATTCTATAATATGCATAATTACTTTGGCCTATTTTGGGCCCAAAATATCACTAATATTCTGAATACTTAATTGTGTTGCTTGCATAGCATTTTGATGGGGCCAGAAGAAGAACCATTTGCTATTCTTATTAAACCTTGCAACACACACATATTGTCTGACCTAAGCAAAATATTTAAATAAAGGGTTCAATTACTTTAGGATTGACTTTATTTTAAAAAATTACAGAACCACAGCCACTAGAGTTGACGGGACTTCTGAAATCACCTACTTTATATTATGCAGAGGTTGAAATCAACGAGCCACATTGCTTAAGGATTGTATTTGCAGTTAAGTTGATGTTTAATTTAGTAGCCAAAAAAGTAAAACCAACACAAATGTGAACAGGTGATGAATGCAGAAACAAACCATGTTTATCTACATGGTAGAATATTATTTGGCAATAAAAAGAAATAAAGTGATGCATGGTACAACATAGATTAATCTAGAACACATTACACTAAGTGAAAGAATCTTGTTACAAAAGACTACTTATTATGTGGTTCTATTTATATGAAACGTCCAGACCAGAATAGGCAAATTCATAGAGCCAGAAGATAGATCAGTGGTGACCTAGGGATGAGGCAATGCAGAGTGACTGCTAACAGTACGGGTTTTCTTTTGGGGGTGATAAATATGTTGTACAATTAGATTAGAATGGTGGTTACTTTTCATATGTTTGTTTTGGCCATTTATATATCTTCTTTAGGGCAAACTCTATTCTTGAAGAGAATATTCAATATTTTGAATTGGGTTGTTTGTTTTTTGTTGTTGAGTTTAGAAGTTCTCTGTACATTCTGGGTATCAATCCTTTATCAAATATATAATTTTTCAATATTTTCTTCCATTGTGTGGGCTGCCTTTTTACTTTGTTGATAGTGCCTTTGGTGCACAAAAGTCTTTAATTGATATGTGTGAATCAAAACCACAATGAGATACCACCTCACACCCATTAGAATGGGTACTATAAAAAAACAAATGTTGGCAAAGATGGGAAGAAATTGGAACCCTGTACACTGTTGGTGGGAATGTGAAATGGTACAGCTGCTGAGAAAAACAGTGTGGTAGTTCATTAAAAATTAAAAATAGAAAAAAAAAAGAATGATGGTTACAGAACTCTCCAAATATACTAAAAAACATTGAATTTTATAATTTAAGTGGGTGAAACGTATGGTATGTGAATTAAGTCTCCATAAAGCTATACAAATCCATATTACATGTTGCCTGATTATAATATTTGCACTCAGGGTTTTACTTGTCTGGTTCATTAAATTACACTTGCACAATCATGAGGATTTCTATGAAATACAGGTTAGGAAGCTGTGTTCAATTTCTAGCTGAAGGTGCTGGAACATAGAGTCTGTGCCTATTTTGAGCTCTAGATTTTAAATATTTGGGTCAGATTCCCTATTTGTCCCATACCTGTAAATACTGTTCTATCTATGTCTCTATATTAATACATATTATATATGTACATATAAGTATATATGTAATGATCCTCACTTCACTCTTCTAAAATGTACATAATAATAGCATCAAACTTTTAAATTTATTTTTAGAGTTAAGTGGAATACAAATGTAAAGCATTAAGTGCCTTGCTTATGGTAAATATTCAGCAACTACCAGATAAAAATGTGATGACATTTCAATATCTTTGAACTGAAGATAATTAATATTCATTTATTTAACTCTCAGGTTTTCATATTGTTTTGGGTTTTGCAAGATTGGAAAGAAAATAGATATAAAGTTATAAATAGTATGGATCTTAACAGCTTGTTATTAAATAGGGTAAAAAGAAGAAAATTTGGGGGAGAAGTTGACTATAAGAGAATAATTATCAGGTCATCAGGAAATAAAGTCACTAACTATCTCTCAAAATAAGAATATAAAGACTGAGAAGATGCATGGAAGAATATTACTGATCATCATTCTTTAATTAGGCATAGATCATACTTTCTCATATGTGCCAGTGTTCTTTTACATCCATCTTGATTTGGAAAGCGAATTTGAAATATTCTGCTCATTTCACATGAGCAACAAGCACATCCAGATACTTAAGGGAAATATTTCATTCTTCCTAAGGTATAGATTTTCTTGTGTTTTAAGCCACTTCCTCCTGTGAACAATATTTACTTCACATTCAGAAAACTCAGGATTTCATGTGGATAAGCTTTATATATTCAGCCTTAATTTTCTGTATGTTTAAAATGAATGTTATTAACATAACCAGTTAAAAGGATAAAGTTCAACAACGTATAAATTAGAACTAGCTAAATTAATATTTCCTTCTGCATTTTGACAAAATTCAAGGTAAACAGGCAGACTCTAAGGATAGGTTATAATTAAAATATCGATTTTTCCTGCCTGGATATAAATTAGGTTTCTTTCTCTATAATACATGTTTAAACACATTGATAATTTTTAAAGCATTATGATAGGATGTAGAGTGAACTCCACTGAAAGGATATGAAACAGTGTGATATCAGGATAGAGAAGTTCACTGTTTACTTTTAGAAAGAGTTGAACTCTGCCTCTTCATCCATACTTCTTAAATGACAATTGTGGTTCTTTGTTTTTTAAGCTACAGTTAACTTATAAATTTTGAATTCTTAAACCACGAGGTTAAATTTTATTACCAAACTCCGTCATATTTTTCTTTTAGTTTTTTCTTTTTATTTAAACACTTTCATCAAAACTCCCCCAGGTTTACAGTGCTTCTAAATCTTTGTGCACACCACTGTCACTCTTGGGTATGACTCCATGGCATCATTAATTGGTAACCATTATGCCCAGCTACCTCACAGATTCTTTGATTATAAGGAGATTTATTAAACAATTCAATAAGGAAATGGAATAAACTGAAAAATAAGTGCATATGTTCAACATGTGCCAATGGAAAACATTTCAGAATTCACTACTTAAAGTTATGGTGTTTGCTATGTTGTTATAACTTCCTGTTGAGAGACTCCTTAGGGCGTCAGCAAGCTTCTGCCACTAAGAGCCTTGACTAAAACTAAGCTAATGAGTCATCTTCTACCATTGTTTTCTTTCCCCCACATTAGAAACCTAGCGAACCAAGGCAGAGCAGTAATCATCAGTCCATTATCTCAAAAGGATAACAGGAATATCCAGGTATCACGGTATTCAATGAATTTGACCGGGCTTCTCCGCATCGGTATGTTTTCATTGGGTAATTATTTCTTTGCTTCGTGCGAACATACCAGCCAAACTGATTTTTAGAAATTATTCTTTGTCTATATTACTTTCTTCATGCTTTTTGCTCTTGTATGCTTATTTCAATCTAGTTATTTTCCAACACAACAGTCTCGTAAAATCTTCCCCATTCAACACAGTCAGAAATTATGGTTCTTTCTTCCGAGCCATTTATTTGTTCTTTGCACATGTATTGTTGAACGTATTTCATTTCATTCCATCTTCTTTCTTGTCTAATCTTCTTTAAAATACTGTGTGTTCCTTGGAAGCAGGAACTGTGCTATATTTACTTTTATATCTCAGAAGGCTAGCAAAGTTCCTAGCATGTAAATACTTCAAAAATACTTACTGTGTCACTATCACTGCTAAAAAGTAAATGGATGATAACTCAATGAATATATTACTCATTTTGGTGAGTTGATTTCTATCATTCAAAAAAGAAAACCACTACAAGAAAAAAGAAAACTAAAATGGATCATGGTAAGGTAAGTGTGCTATTGGACACCTTATACATTGCTGTTGGGAACACAAATGCTGAAATTACATGGAGAAACAGCTTGGCAGCTTCTGATAAAGTTAAACAACACTGCCCAAACAACCCAAATACCTCACTCATAGATATTTATACAGGAAAGAAGGAAAACATATGTCCATACAACAACCTTTACATGAATATTCATGGAATATTTTATTGAGATATAAATTTTACACAATTCACCCACTTGAAATATACAATTCAATAATATTTAGTATATTCACAGAATGATACAGCCATTACCACAATGTTACTTCATTTTACTACCCTATAAAAGAACTCTGCACATTTCAGAAGTCACCCTCTACCTCTAAATACCTCCTCTCCACCCAATCTCTGAACAATCATTAATATTTTTTTCTGTGTCAATAGAGTTGGCTACTCTGGACATTTCATATGAATGGAATAATGTGATATTCCATTTATAATAATATAATAATAATTATAATTAATAATAATAGTCCTTTGTGAATGGCATTTTGTACGTAGCATAGTGTTTTCAAGGTTCATCCATACTGTAGCATGTACCAGTATTTTATTTCTTTTTATTAAGGAGTAATATTCTACTTTGTGGACATATCACACTATATCCATTCCTCAGCTGATGCATATTTGGGTTGTTTAAAAATATTTTGATATGATAAATTATTGCTATTCTGAACATACACGTACAAGTTTTTGCATGCACATGTGTTTTCATTTATCTTGTATATATACATAGGAGTGGAATCCTGGTAATTGGTAACTATATGTTCATGTTTTTGAGGGTCTGTCAGAAATTTTCTAGTGTAGATATACCATTTTTTCTTTTTTTTACATTTCCACTAGCAATGAATGAGGGTCTTAAATCCTCTGCACTCTTTCAAATTCATGTTATTATCTGTCTTATTATTATAACCATGCTCTGGGTATAAAGTATATCTTAATGTGGTTTTGAATTGCATTCCCCTGATGAAAAATGATTGAGCATCTCTTTATGTGATTATTGGCCATTTGTATATTTTGTTTAAAGAAATGTCTCTTTAGCTCTTTTGCCTAGTTTTTAATTGAGTTATCTGTCTTTTATTATTGAGTCATTGAGAAATTTTTTTAATATTCTAGACAAGTTTTTTATGAAACATATAATTTAAAAATAGGCTCTCCCTTTCAGTGGCATCTTTTTTTCACTTTCTTGATTAGTACTAATTTTTCTTAAGTATTTGATAGAACTCACCAGTGAAGCCAATAATTCCAGAGTTTTTCTTTGTTGAAAGTTTTAAATTACAAATTCAATTGCTTTGCTTGTTTTAGATGTATTCAGTTTCTTTCCTTTTTTTTCAAGTTATTCTCAGTAGTTTGCTTATTACTAGAAACTTATCCATTTCATTTAATTTAACTGATTTCTTTGAGTATAGTTTTTCAAAGTGTTTTCTCATAATCTTTTTGTTGTTGTTTTCTGTAGTTGGTGGTAATGTCCCTTATTTCACCCTGAATTTTTTAAATTTGAGTCCCTCTCTTTTTTATCAGTAGATATAAAAGTTTGTCAATTTCATTGATTTTTATCAAAGAACCATTTTTGTTTCTTGCATTTCCTCATTTTTTTCCTATTTTCTATTTCATTAATATACACTCTAAATGTTATCATTTATTTTTTTCTACTTTTTAAGTTTAGTTCCCTTTTTTGATTCAGTGCCGTAAGATGGAAGGTTAGATTATTGATTGGAGAACTTCTCTTTTGATATAGGCATTTGCACCTATAAATTTCCCTTTAAGTTCTGCTTCATCCCATGAGTTTTGGTATGTTGTGTTTTTCTTTTCATTCATGTCCAATATTTTAAAATTCCCTTGTAAGTTCTGCTTTTACAGATTCGTTATTTAAGGGTGTCCTGAAAACATCCCAAATTTCTTCTTGTTATTGATTTGAATTTTACTCCATTGTGATCTGAGAGAAGTTTCTTCTTATGATTTTACTCATTTTTAAGTTACTGAGGTTTGTTTAGTGTCTTGCCATCTGCTCTGTCTGCCAGGATGTTTGTTCCAAGTGTGCTTGAGAAGAATATTTATTCTGCTGTGCTGTGGTGTAGCATTCTATAGATCTTTATTAGGTTTACCCAGTCTATAGTGTTGCTCATGTCTTCTATTGTTTACATCTTCTATTTCCTTGTGATCATCTGCCTAGTTGTTTCATTCCATTATTTATAATGGCTTATATATGTTCTAATTATTATTGTTGAATTGCCTATTTCTCCCTTCAATTTTGTCAGTTTTTTGCTTTACGTATTTTAGAGCTTTTTTTTTTTAGAGACCTATATGTTTATACTTGTACATTTTGCTAAAGAACTAGCTTTTTATCATTATTGAATTTCCCTCTTCATCTTCCTCTGTATTGTTTATTTGTTCTGATGTTAGTAGAGCCACTTCAGGTCTTTGCATGATATATATTTTTCTATCCTTTTACTTTCAATCTATTTGTACCTTTAAATTTATAGTGTGTCTACTGTAGACAGCATATCCTTGGCTTTTGTTTTTATAGTCTATGTGACAATCTCTCTTTTTGATTGAATTGTTTAATCAAGTCACATTTTATGTTATTTATGTTATGTTACACAGTTGGATTTATATCTACTATTTTTCTATACATCTCAAATCTTTATTCCTCCTTCACTGGATTTTTCGCATTAAATATTTCATTGTGTAACATTTTAATTCTTTTAATTATTTTTTCACTATGTACTTTGAGTTCTTAGCTGTTGTTCTGGGGCTTATCATATACATATTAACTTATCTAAATGTGCTTTAAATCCACAAATTTAATACCAATGTGATGTAAACACCCATTTCTATGTATTTCTAGTCCTTCCCTCCTTTTTGGCGCTATTATTTAAATATATATGTGTATGTGTGTGTGTGTGTGTGTGTGTGTATTTATGAGATAGACATGGTCTCGCTCTGCCTCCCAGGCTGGAGTGCAGTGATGCTATCACAGTTCACAGTAACCTTGAACTCCCGCCAACCTCAAGCCAACCTCCCGCCATAGCCTCCCAAGTAGCTAGTATTATAGGCACACACAACCATGCCCAGCTAGTTTGGTTTTAGTTGTTGTAGAGATGAAGGTTTCACTATGTTTCCTGAGTTGATCTCAAACTCCTAACCTCAAGCAATCTTCCCACCTCGGCTTCCCAAAGTGCTAAGATTACAGGCATGAGCCACTGTGTCCAGCCTAAAAATATGTTTTATATTTATTAAATCTAACATAATTTTTACCTTATATAATTTTATGTTATTTAAAGAAATGGAGAAAAGAAAGAAGATCAATTATACATTTAATATTTATAAAGTGTCATGTATTAACTTTCTTATTTACCATTCCTTGTTCTCATTACTTGTTTTTGTGAGTTCAAGTTCCCATCATTTCCTTGCTCCACTGTATCTCCTTACATTTTCTAAAGTTTTCTTTCTCCGCTGCAGCTGTATTCCCATGCACTTTGTTGTGCTGTTGCTGTCAAATTTATTACATCTCTATATGTTATACTCACAATAACAAATCATGTACATACTATTTTATATAATTGCTTTTTAAATCAGTTAAAAGGAGAGAGGAATTATGCATTTATACTGTCATGTCTAATTACATAACCAATGTTATAAGTACTTTGGGTTTTTGTCTCATGTGTATTTGAATTGCTATAATTAATGTTTGGGGTCACATACTTGCTGCCTAAAGAGATTTGTCAGTATTTCTTTTTAAGGTTGGTCTGCTAGGAATGGATTATCTCAATTTTAATTTATCAAATAATGTCTTTATTTGGCCTTCTTTTTCTGGAAGTTAGTTTTGCTGAATAAAAGAATTCTTGATTGACAGTTCTTTTTCTGCCAGTATTTTGAATATGTCATGCCACTGCTTTCTGTCTTACATTTTTTTCTCATGAAAAGTCAGCTCTCAATCTCACTGAGGTTCCCCTATACATGACAATTCATTTTATTTTTCTTTTTTCAAGATTTTCTCTGCATTTTTGGCTTTCAGCATTTTATTATGCTATGTCTGCTTATAGATCTCTTTGTGCTTATCTTGGAGTTTGCTGAGCTTCTTGGTTACATATATTAAATCATATCTGGGAAACATTTAGCTATAATCCATTTGAGGATATATATGCATGCTTTCTTGTTCTCCTCTTATTCTTGTACTCTCATTATGCTTATGTTAGTGATATTAATGGTGTTTTATCTTTCTCTGATGAAAACTTTATTTTTATTCATTTTTTTCTTCCCTGTGCTTTAGATTGCATGATCCTTTCAACTCATCTGCAGTTCACTAATTCTTTCTTTCACCAATTCAATCTGTTTTGAGCCCTCTAGTGATTTTTTTTCATTTCAGTTATTGTATTTTAAAACTGCAGAATTTCCACTTGGTTCTTATTTAAAATAATGTCTGTGTCTATACAGATATTCTCTATTTGGTTTGGAATTATCATTAAACCTTCCTTTACTTTTATTGTTTTAAATTTCAATTTTAATTATTATGGGTACTTAATAGTTGTATATATTTAGAGGGCACATGTGATGTTTTGATACAAGCATATAGTGTGAATCAATCAAATCAGGGTAATTGGGGTATCCATCATCTCAGGTATTTAACATTTCGTTGTGTTAGCAACGTTCCAATTCAACTCCTTTAGTTATTTTACAGTACTTCCTAACTTGTGTTGAATATTGTCACTTTGTTGTGCTATCGAATATTGCTCATTCTATCTATCTAACTATACCCATTAACTATCCCCACTTTATCCCCACTACCCTTCCCAGCCTCTGTTACCCATCATTCTATCTCCATGAGATCAATCATTTCTTTCTATTCAGCTTCAACATATGAGTGAGAACATGGGAGACTTGTCATTCTGTGCTTGGCTTATTTCACTTAGTATAATGTTCTCCGGGTTAATCCATGTCATTGCAAATAGCAGGATCCCATTCTTTTTTGTGACTATATAATATTCCATTGTTTAATGTATGTGTACACAATTTATTTATTCTTCCATTGATGGACACTTAGGTTGATTCCATGTTTTGGCTACTGTTAATAGTGCCACAGTAAACATTGGAATGCAGTGGGATTGCTGGGTCATATGGTAGTTCTGTTTTTAATTTTTTGAGGAATCTTCATACTGTTCTCTGTAGTGGTAGCACTAATTTACACTACCACTAACAGTGTAAAAGGGTTCCTCTTTCTCCACATCCTCACTAGAATTCATTATTGCTTATCATTTTGATAAAAGCCATTTTAACTGGGGTAAGATGATATCTCGTTATTGTTTTGATTTGTGTTTCTCTGATGACTCACAATGTTAAGTATTTTTTTTGGTATAACTTTTTGGCCATTTATATACCTTTTCTGAGAAATGTCTTTTCAGATTCTTTGCTCATTTTTCATTGTACTATTTGATTTTTTTTCCTATCAAGTTGTTGGAGCTCCTTATATAATAAATTCTGGGTATTAATCCTTGTCAGATGGGTAGGTTGCAAGCATTTCTCCCATCCTGTGTGTTGTCTCTTCATTTTTTTGTTGTTGTTGTTGTTTCCTTTCCTGTGCAGTAAAGTGTTTTAGGTTGATATGATCCCGTTTGTCCAATTTTGCTCAGGTTGCCTAGGCTTTGGGGGTATTACTCAAGAAGTCCTTGCCTAGGCAAAAGTCCTGAAGCTTTTCCCCAATTTTTTTTTAATAGTTTCATAGTTTGAGGTCTTAGATTTAGACCTGAAATCTATTTTGATTGGTTAATCTATTTTGATTTGACTTTTGTATAAGGTGAGAGATGAGGGTGTAGTTTCATTCTTCTCCAAAAGGATATCCAGTTTTCCCAGCACCATTTATTGAAGAAACTATCCTTCCCCCTCTGTATGTTTTTGGCAGTTTTGCTGAAGATAAATTCACTATAGATGTGTGGATTTATTTCTGGATTCTCTACTGTTCCATGGGTCTATCTGTCTGTTTTTATTCCAGTAAAATGCTGTTTTGGTTACTATACCTCATTAGTATAATTTAAAATTAGATAATATGATTCCTCCCATTTAGTTCTTTTTGCTCAAGATTGCTTTGGCTATTCTGGGTCTTTTGTGGTTCCATGTAAATTTTAGGATTTTTTTTTTTCTATTTCCAGGAAGCATGGGGATTGCATTGACTCTGTAGATTGCTTTGGGTAGTATGGGCATTTTAACAATATTGATTCTTCCAATCCTCAAATATGGAATAACTTTCCACTTGTGTGTGTGTGTTGTTTCAAATTCTTTCATCAATGTTTTATAGTTTTAATCATAGAGATATTTCACTTCTTTAGTTAAGTTTATTCCTAGATATTTTATTTCATTTGTAGCTATTGTAAATGAGATTACTTTCTTGTTTTCTTTTTCAGAATGTTCATTGTTGGCATATAAAAATGCTACTGATTTTTGTATCCTGCAACTTTACTCAATTTGTTTATCAGTTCGAATAGTGTTTGGGTGGAGTCTTTTTGTTTCTCTAGTTATAAGATCATATCATCTGCAAACAGGATAATCTGACTTCTTCTTTTCTAATTTGGATGCCCTTTTTTTTTTTATCTGATTAGCTGATAGCTAGAACTTTCAGGATTATGTTGAATAGCAGAAGTGAAAGTGGGAGTCCTTGTCTTATTCCAGATCTTAGAGGAAAAGCTCTCAGTTTTTCCCCATTCAGTATGATACTGGCTATGGGTCTGTAGCTTTTATTGTGTTGAGGCAAGTTCCTTCTGTACCCAATGTTTTGAAAGTTTTTAGGGATGTTGAATTTTATCAAATGTTTTTTCAGCATCATTTTATATGATCATATGGTGTTTGTCCTTCATTCTGTTGATATGCTGTATCACATTGATTGATTCATGTATATTGAACCATCCTTTATGTTTCTTTTTATTGTGCATTTTGTTAAAACCAGGACATTAAAAAAAAAAATGTCTGGATACTGTTTACCCCTTCCATCTAGCACTGTTGTTTGCTTGCTTACTTATTTAGTGTTTTGGTTGTACTGTTTTAGTAAACTCTATTTCTCCCATAGTGAGAAGTCTTTCCTGTCACTGCTCAGCAGGCAGAGCCTTGAGTACGTGCATGGTCACCATGGGTGGCAGTGATTCTGCAGGGCTTTCTCTGTCTCTTTTTTGATCTCTATGGTAAGCATTTGTCTCAGTTGCTGTTTTTTTCTGTCTTGCTTTTCCCTGGTAGAACTATTATTTTGACAGAGCTGGAAAAGGGGAGGAGGATTTATTTGAACAGATCCAGGTGAAAACACCATAAACTCCCATTGTTTGTATCCAGGATTCAGTAGTTTTTCTCACACACATGCTTCCCAATTTGTTGTATGCTTTAGTTTAATTATCAGAATTCAGACCCAGTTGTTTTGAATAATTTTGTGGAGTTTTACTATGGTTGGAGAGGGAACTTGCTGTGCTCCTTATCACGCCATTCCAGCAACTTCAGCCCCAAAGAGACATTTTACAGACCATATTCTCTAATCATAATCCAGTGCATAGTCCTTTTGTGTCTCATTTCCTTTGCTCAACAGTATGTGGAAATATTTCAACTGCGTTTTAAATATGTAACTATAGATTTGTTTATATAAGATTCATGAAAAATTTAACATAACCAACCATTATTTCAATACTGTTTTTGAATAACTACCATATGTGGTATCATCTAAAATATACATAGACTTTGAAGTTACTGCATTTAGGATGGCAGTTAATCTTGAAAATTAAGGAAAAACTGTAGGATATTATTTCACCTTTATCTGTATCCACTTATTTAAATATAATGCTAGGCAAATAGGCAAAATGTTAACAGTTGTTAAAATGTGGTGGTAATACATGGTATTTATTTTATTAATTTTTTAAAAACCATATTGTAAGTTTGAATATTTTATAATTGTATAATTAAAACCATCACAAAAGATGTTAAAATACAAATAACATACTGTTATTTAAAAATATATACACTTACTAAAAATGTAAAACCATAAGCTGTTCAACTACATATCCGTCTAGTGACTCAAAAGATTAAAGCCTATGTTTTGATTTTTTTCAGTTTCCCACACAAGGTGCACGTGTGAATATGCACACAGACATGCATATTCCTTTGAAAACATAATCAAATAACTGATACCCTTTTCTTACACTTCAACGAGGCTGCTGGCCACCTTAGAAACATATGAAATAAAAATTAGCTCTGACATTTCAGAATACTTATCCAAAATAACTTCATAGGATAGAAAAATGGATTTTATTTACCCAGTCTCTAGGAAATTTATCACAAATAATTATTGATTCTATTTGCAAAAATGAGAAAACTATCTCTCTTTTTTTGCTTTATATATACATTAGTTGAATACAAAAAATTCAATTTTTCAGATATGTATTTCAAGTAAAATTTATAAATCTCTTTTTTCAACTTTCTTTTTCTTGTACCCTAGTATAATATTTTCTGCAATTCTAGGGACAAAAATTCTGATCACCAAACCCAGGTATAGCAATAGCTATAAGCTAGGTTGTCCTTCAAGATATGTTCCCTGAGCAGCTGGAAGTGAATGAATTCTAAAGTTTAACATAAAACCATGTCAAGCTAGACCATACAGGAAACAATAAACTAAATCTGATACAGGCATGTGGGATTCTCACAGATCATAAAAAATAAATTGGAGGTCACACATTTAGCCACATTGAAGGTGCTAACATACAATATAATCCTGATTATATTCTACTCAGCTTTTGGTCTGTGCTTAGTTATCATCTCCTCTAAGAAATCTTCCCTGACACTTCATAGACTAGCTTAATTTATACTCTTCCTATGTGCTATGGTTCAAATGTTTGTCTCTTCCAAACCTCATGTTGAAATTCAATCCCCAGTGTTGCAATGTTGGGAGGTAGGGCCTTGTGGGAAGCATTTGGGTCATGGGGGCAAAGCCCTCATAAATTGATCAATGCTCTTCCTGTAGCATGAGTCAGTTCTTACTCTGTTAGTTTGGTATCTTTCTCCCCTATTCACATGTGTTCTCCTTTCACTTGCTGCTCCCATCACTTTCCACCATGAGTTGAAGCAGCCTGAGGCCCTTACCAGATGCAGATGCCCCAACTTGAATCTTCCAGCCACCAGACCAAATACATGTCTTCTCTTTATAAACTACCCACTCTCAGGTATCCTGTCACAGCAACACTAAATGAACTAAGACACTGTGCCAACATTTTGTATTTCTGCTATTACAGCATTTATCATACTGTATTTTTATTCTATGTTTATTTTCCATCTTTTTTCTAAAAAACTATCTCTGTGAAGTAGTGATGATGCATTTTCCAAATATAAATCAGCATTTGACTCCTAAAGAACATTTATTAATGCATTGTAGTTAACAAATGTTTATTAAAAACTTTGTGTTAGTCACCCTCTTAGGTGCTGAGGAAACAAAATCCAATCAAACATGCTCTTTTCTCCTAAGGATGTGCCAAACTTGTGTGTGTGTGTGTGTGTGTGTGTGTGTGTGTGTGTGTGTGTATGTGTTTTACAAATTAGTTACAAATATATTATCATAATAACTCTTGTAAAACTTTTAGTAAAACTGAGTATAATTGTGATGTGAGTAATGGTAGATTGTCTGCAAAGATGAATGCCAACAATTCCCCTCATCCCATCCCTTTAATACTGCTCCTCAAAAGTTGAATCTATATACTTCTACTACTTTGATCTAATCTCATAATGTTTTACCAAAGAATGATGCAGAAGCAACATAGTGCAAGTTCCAAGCATAGCCTGGCAGAATCCTGGCAGCCTCCACTTTCATTCCTTACAGACCTGAATCACCAAAGAAGTTCTGACTGTGTGGCTAGAGAAGAGATGTCCATACACCTGAGCCATTTTATTTACCCCAGCTGAGGAGTGAATGAAGGGAGTAAAGACATTTTCAATCTTTTAGCTCCAGTCAAATCTACCCAGCCAGCACCAACATGGACCAGAGATGGGTTTTCCCCTTGAGCCTGGCTAAACACACCATAATGAACAAGGAAATGATAAGTAAATGATTATGATGTTATATTTCTAAGCTTTCAGATGGTTTGAAGAAAAGAAGGCAAGATTAAGAGAAGTGTAGAAGATAAAATCAAAAATATGGTGACCAAAATGGAGGAAAGGTAGAAAATTTGATGATGTTGATTTTGCAACATTAAATGAATGATAATTTCATTGGCTGAGATCTAAAATAATTATTTAAAAGCATTTAATCATCAAAGATGTACTTTCCAAATGGATTTGTTGAGATGTAATTCATGTAAGATAAATTTCACTCATTTAAATTGTTCAATTCAATATTTTTCGTATATTCACAGTTGCACAACTATCACCAAATTTTAGGTAATGAACATTTTCATCACCTCCAAAAGAAGCCCTGCACCATTTGTTGTCACTTTCTAATCAAACACACCAAGCCTTATGCAGCCAATTACTTGTCTCTATTGATTTACCCATCCTGAACATGTCATATGATGGAAACTATGTAACGTGTGCTTTTCTGTGAGTGTTCTTTTTCACTCAGCCTAATGTTTGCAAGGCTTATCCATGATGTAGCATGTCTCAGTTCTTCATTCATTTTCATTGCCGAATGATATGCAGTTCAGTATACTACATTTTATTTGTACCTTTGTCCATTTATCAGTTGATGGACATTTGGGTTAATTCCTGTTTTTGGCTGTTACATATGAGTAATGCTGCTAGGAACATTTTATTAGTGTTCTTATATACATGTGTTTCTCTCAGGCATATACCTGGAGGGGAATTACTAGGTCATATGATAACTCCGTGTAAACTTTTGAAGACTAATACATTATTTTGTATCACAAACAGTGTATATATATATATACACACACATATATGAAGCTTTCAGTTTTTTCACATTATCACCAATACTTTTTATTGTCTACCTTTTTGTTTATAGCCCTGGTACTAGATGTGAAGTGGTATCTAATCACAGTTATTTGCATACTCCTAATAACTGATGACGTTAAGCATCCTCTCATGTGTCTATTGGCCAATTGTTTATTTGGGAAAATATCTATTTTTTTGCCCATTTTGAAATCAGGCTGTCTGTCTTCTTGTTGATTTACGTGCATGTGGACACTTCCATAGAAAAATCCAGCACAACTTTGAATAAATAGTGTTTAATTCTGCAATTTAAACTTTTACTTTTGCCTTAATTTTATCCTATATTTGATACTTTTTTTCTTCCATCTTAGATACACTGTAAAGTTTATAAAGTTTTATTGTTATCACTAAAATTAGTTAGAACATCTGAATGGAATAACATCCGCGCATTGTAAAATGCCTATAAACAAATTCAGATAAAGCCAACCAGACTTTTTATTTACATGTTGGATATGTAGACACTGGCCCCAAAGGCTTAAGGCAAATATTGTGTACAAAATGAAAAAAATACAGAAGCATCAAATTATCCATGACAACTTACATCATTCTTTCAGCTATATTGTAATTCATTTATTCAAAGTCATTATAATATTAGCATTCCAATTATAAGTAAGAAATTGAAAACACATTTTTCAATCTTTCTGTTTGAAGAAAAACTCATTTAAAATAAGGCATTTTATATTTGATAAATACATGATAGTGAGAACAAATTGACTAATATTTTAAATAAATTTTGTAATATAAACAATGCATTAGATCACCAATATTATTGATTTCAGCAAAATTTATAATTACAAAGCTATAGAATCAACCTCAGTTCCCTTCAGATGATGACTGGATAAAGATAATGTGGTATGTATATACCATGGTGCACTACTCAGCCATGCAAAGGAACGAAACTATGTCTTTTGCAGCAACTTGCATGGAACTGGAGACAATTATCCCAAGTGAAGTATCTCAGTAATGAAAAAATAAATTCCATATGTTCTCACTTACAATTGGGAGCTAAGTTAGGGATAGATATATGGTCATTAAGTGGTAAAATGGACATTTAAAACTAAGAAGGGTGCAGGGTATGGGTGAGGAATAAATATCTACCTTTCAGGTACAATGTACACTCTTCTGGTGATGGGTACAGTAAAAGCCCTGACTTCAGCATGATATAATTTACCTATGTACTAAAAAATTCTTGTTCCTCCTAACTGTTTGAAATAAAAAAAGAATATACAGGAAAAATCAATAACAATGAAAAAAAGTAAAGATATTAAAAATAAAACATATAGAACTTTGAAAGATAATAAATATAATATCTGAAATGGAAAATACACAAGATGGAATTAATAGCAGGTGACACACTGTAAAAGAAAATGTTAGCACACTTGAAGACACAGGAATAGATATTATTCAAAATGAAATATAGAAGCTGGGCACAGTGAGCCACACTTGTAATCCTTGAACTTTAGGAGGCTGAGGAGTGAGGATCTCTTGAGCCTGGGAGTTTGAGGTTGCATTGAGCTATGAAGATGCCACTGTACTCTAACTCTAGCTTGGGCAATAGAATAAGACCTTGTCTCAAAAAAAATAAAGTAAAATAAAAAAAATAAAAGCACAGAGAGAAAAATGATGTAAAATAAATTAACTGTGAGCTGTGGGGCAGTATGAAACAGTCTAAACTGTGTGACTGCCATCTGAGAATGAATGAAGAGACAAAGATGGGATAAGACAATAAAATGTAAAGATACAATAGTGGTGAATTTTCAAAATTTGATTGAAAATGTAAACACACATATCCAAGAAGCTCCATGAAACATGAGAGTAATAAAATTAAAGAAAACCATACCAAGGCATAAACACAATACAATCAAACTGCTAAAATCAATAATTGAAAAAGAAAAGAAAAAGGCTGAAAGCAGCCAGAGATTGGAAGAATAATTATGTAGAGAGGAACAAGGTATGAGTTACAACAGTATTCAATTCAGAAATGATGCAATGAAGCAAGCCATAAGACAACAGAGAACTCAAAGGGGTTGGATGGGGGAGAAAAAAATGGCTGTCAACCTAAATACAAACAGGCCAAAAGTAAAGAAGGACAGAAGAAGCTGTAGTATTCAAACATTACTGAAATGAACACTAGACTATATATATTCATATCAGAGAAAGAACATTTTTGAACCAGAGATAATAAGATTTCATAATAAAAAGGTGTGAGTTTATCAAGAGGACAACATTAAATGTGAAAGAATAAATGTTTCCTGAGATTGAAAACAGCACCAAGATGTTCACTTTCATGACTTTCATGCAATATTGTAGGAAAGAGTCAAGTCAGCACAATAAGGCAATAAAGAAAAAACAAAAAGCATGCAGTTGGGAAAATGAAGCATAAAAGTGAATTTATTTGCCAATGACATGACCACATTTCTAGGAAATTTGAAGGTATTATCTAATAAATGAGTTTAGTAAAGTTGCAGAATGCAAGATCAATATACAAAAATCTGTAATGCCACTACATATAACATCAAACGAATGCTTGGAACTTGAAACTAAAACAATAGCATTTTCAGTAGTACCAAAATAATTGAACTACAACTCATGGTACCCTAATGAAAGAATAATTCTCAACTGGAGGTCAATCTTGGCAGAAAATATCTACAAAATTCAACCATTATACAAACAGTAACTTTCTGAGGTCACTTGAAGTAAACAAAGGGAGTCAGACTCCAGTGGGAGGAGAGGAGCAGAGTAAAGTAGTTCTCTAGCTGTACAAACTTAGGCCTGGGGGAATGGGCAAGCCTCATGCCCTGCCCAGGGGTGATGGGCATCAGTGTCAAATGACACAATCTTTCTGATGAGGAGAATTAGAGCCTGAAGCCAGGGACCCAGAAATAAAATGAGTGGGGGAAACTTAAAAAAGGAAGAGCCAGAGAAAAATACCCCAGATTCTGTCTAATAACATTTATGACTAGTCTCTGAAACATGGGTTTGCAGAATAGACTTAGAGAAGCTCTAATGCAGAGCATGTATCAAAGATGAGAGCTGCTTCCTAAGACATGAGGTTTGAGTTTTAGATCCAGCAAGAAAATTACCTGCTAATAGAGGAAATAATCCTAATCAGAGAAAAACAAGTCTTTAAAATCTCTACAATATAACTTGTAAACTATAAAGCATATAATTAAAAATCATCTGGCACAAAAATAAAATGAAGTGAATCTGACCCTGAGATGAAGCAAACATGAAAACTACCAGACGAGAATTTTAAAACAGCTGCTCATATTTTTAATGAAGGAAATAAAAATACGTTTTTAATGTAATAAAAGTTAGAAAATATCCGCAGACATATAGGGAAAAAAAGGACAAGATAGAAATTCTAGAATTGAAAAATACAGTATCTGAAATTTAAAATAGTAATAATAGAATGGATTTTTCACCTGAATGAAAATGGAGAAAAGAGTAAGTGGACTTGAAGGTAAGTCATTTAGAAATTAAGAGAACAGACCAAAAAAAAAAAAAAAAAAAGACTCAAAGTATTTTGTAAAAAGAGCTTCAAGTGCCTGTTATATAGTATCAATTAGCTCAATGCACGTATATGTGAAATCCTAGGAGCAGTGGGTAGAAAGAATTGGGTAGAAAAACTAAAGAAATAATAATAAAAATTTCCATATTTGATGAAAAATGCTAATTTATAGATATAACACATGCTCAATGGTTACCAAGAAAAATAAGCATGAATCATCCCAGCAAATGCACACCATATTTAAATTGTTGACAATCAGATATAAAGAGCAAATGTTGAAAGCACAAGAGAAAAATTACATATGAAACAGATGGGAACAAAAATATAATTATATGCTGTCATCTCTGTAGAAATCATGAAAATCAGAAGACAATGGAACCACACATTAAATGTACTGAAAACAACACAAACTATTAACTCAAAATTGTACATCCAGTGAAAATATTTTTCAGGAATGATAAAAATAGATATTTTTTTACACAAATGAAAACTAATAGAACTTATCACCAGCAGACATGCATTACAAATACGATAAAGGAAGTCCTTTAGCCTAAAGGGTTAGGATATCAGGTGGAATCTCAGGTGCATAGAAAAGAATAGAGAGTATCAAAAATGGTAAATAACTGTGTAAATGCAAATAGCAATTTTTTCTTTATGTTTTGTTTTTCATTTAATTTCTTTATAAGCTATATACCTTCTTGAAGCAAAACATGATAATATTATTCTGAAGGCTGTATAACATATGTAGATGTAGAACACATAATCACTATACTGGGAAGGAAATGGCCCTACATGAAGTGTATCAGTTAAGAAGAGATTGTGAAAAATTAGCAATGTATCTTATAATCTTTAGCGCAACCACTAAAAATGTGGCCAGAAAACCCAACTGGGACGTGTTCTGAGAAAGGAAGATTAACTTAGCATTTGAAAAGCAGTTAATGCAATTCACCATATTAAGAGAAAAAAGAGACAAAAGTATGTGATCATCTTCCTAGATGTGGGAAATCATTGGAGGAAATTTAAAAAATTTCAGGCTTAAAAAAAAAAAAACTATCAGCAAACTAGGGATAGAATGGGTACTCCTTATCCTGATAAAGGGTCTCTAAAAACATATATATCTAATACCCTTGTTTGTAAAAGGCTAAACGGTTTCTCCCTCATATTGGACCACCACAGTGTCGAATATCCGCGCATCTATTCAACACTGTAATGGGAGTTCTAACCCTTTCAGTAATACAGGAAAACAAAGTACAATGCATATAGATTTGAAAGAAATAAATAAAACAATCTATAATTGTGAAAGATGTGATTGTGTATGCATAACAAGAAAAGGAATCTACAAAGTATTTTCTAGTTCCACATTAAAAGTTAATATAAAATCAATTAATTTTTATATCCACAATGAACAACTGGAAAATCAAATTTAAAACCTCACTTTAAGGTATCATCCAAAACACTTAAGAAACAATTTAAAAATAGATGTGCAAATATGAAGTGATGGGTGTGTTAACTAACCTGACTGTAGAATCACTTCACAATGTATACATATGTTAAAACACGACATTGAACATCTTGAATATATATAAATTTTGTCAATTAAAAATAAGTGTGCAAGAACTATCCACCTAAAAGTTCAAAATATTGTAAAGGAAAATTAGAGAACACCTAAATAATCCGAGAGATATACTATGTTGTTGGATTGCAAGTTTCAATATTGATAATACAGCAATTCTTTTCAGTCTACAACTTGATACAATCCTCTCCCAAGCCCAGAAGGTTTAAAAAGACTATCTTAAAATTAACAACTTGATTTCAAAACTTAATGGAATGGAAAAATAACAAGACTAGCCAAAATAATCTTTAAAAAAGAAGAACAAGATTTGAGGACTTATATTACTTAACTTTAAGATATATTCTAAAACCATAATAATTCAAAGGTTTCGATGTAAAAGTTAAAACTATAAATTTTTTAGAAGAAAATGTAGGAGGAAATCTTTGTGACATTGTATCCAGTAGTGTTTTGTGAGGACACCAAAAAAGCATAAAATGTAGAAGAAACAATCAGATACATTGAACTTAATCCAAAATTAAAAAAAAAAAACTCTAAAAATCAATACTAAGAAAATGAAAAGGCAAACAATAGAGTGGGATAAAATATTTGTAAAATATTTATTTGAGAAAAGGCCTATATCCAGACTATTAAAAGAACTTTTATAACTCAATATCAAGAAGTAAAAATATTAATAAATAAAAATAAAAGGAGCAAAATATTTGAACATATATCTCACCAAAGAAGATACATAAATGAAAATATGCACATAAATTAGATGTTCAGTATTATTAGTCATTAGGTGCAAATTAAAACCACACTGACATATAAATGCACACGCACAGCAACTGCTAAAATCATAAAGACTGCCAGTATCAAGTATTAGCCAGAATAAGTAGCAACTGCAACTCTTGTGCAAAAATGCTACCATGCCATTAAAAACCAGTTGGGCTATTTTGAGAAAATAAGCATATCATCACTGTATGTTTCCAAAATATGACCCCTATATTTACCAGAAGAGTTAAAAGATATATGTACTCATAAAGACATGTACTTGATTTTGAATAGAAACTTCTTTTCATAAAAGACAAAAACTTGAACCAATCCAAATGTCTATCAAGTCATGGATGAAGAAACACAATGTCATATATTTTAACTACATAATACTACTAAGCAATAACAATTAACAAAACTGATACGTCTAAGAAATGTATATCAGGTAGGGACAGTGGATTCAAATCTTGAAAATCATTAGAAGGTTGATTGGCAAATAGCTAGAAATACTTTTCTAGAGCCCAGTGACTGAGGAAGGAAATGATATAGGATGGATGGAATGGGGAGGAACAATAGGCTCAAGAGGGAGCATGACCTTGCAGGCCGTGATCTTGTTCTAAGTGATATTAGAAACCCATTGATATAAATATATATATATATATATACATATATATATATATAGTCCTGGTATATCAACAAAGATAGAGTGAAACTGTGGGGTTTTTGCCATATTTTAGAAATAGAGAAAATATATATTTTATATATTGGTTATGATATATAAGTAAAAAAGTAATAGATGAAGACTCAAGTTTGTGGCTCGAGCAATAGGAAAGACACTGGTGCCATTGGGAAGGCTGAGAAATGAACATATCAAGAGCTCTGATTTAGACACATTAATGTGAGGGGTCGGTCTTTCAACCACCTACACAGGCGAAATGACAAATCAACTGATGAGAAAGGGAAGTTCAAGTTCAAGGCTTGAGTTATACTTCCAGTGTCATAAGCACAGAAATGGAGTTTTAAAGCCATAGGTCTTAATTAACTGACCAAGAGAAAGTATATTAAAAGAAGAAGAAGAAGAAGAAGAAAGGAGGAAAGGAAAGGAAAGTAATATTCCTCTACTGAGTTCTTGAAGACTCCCTGGAACAGCTTGAAGAGGTTGTAATACAATCAAAAGAGGGTGACATTACTAAAGCCTGGAAAAGAAAAAAATAAAATTCCAAAAGGAATTGGTCTTCAGTGTGAATATTGGAAGGACAAAGAAGTGATTGTTAGATCTGGCAAACTGGAAGGCAGCTGACCTTGCCAGCAAAGATTTCAGTGAAGTAATATAACGTAAACTTAATTGCAGGGTGTTAAAAAATAGTGGGAGACAGGGAAGCGAAGACAATCCCTATGGACAATGCCTCCTTTAAGATGTGGAAGGACCTGTGGTTCAGTATTTTTTTCCTTCCGATGGGGAGCGCATATCTGTGGGGCTTGGAAATAGAGTCCCCCTCACTCAAAGCACTCCAATGTGGAGTGCACAGATTATACTCCCCTCAGTTGACACTGACCTGTTCCAGCTCAGAGGGGCCTATTCCCTACCCTAGACACTCAGTGGCTCTCCAACCCCCACAGGTTTAGCTGGATGGTCCTCAGAGTGCCTTGCTGTAAATTTTTTTTCAGGGCCTAAAATCCTGTTCAAGGGCACAGCTCTTCAAGAGGTACCTCAACAAGTATTAAGTGCCACAGCTACTTCAGCAAAAGCTTTCTGTAATAGTGTCGTGCCAGCCTGTCCTTGTACTTTGGAATACTGTAGGGTAGTAATGATGCAAAGTAGACAGAACTTTTATTTATTCCACCAACTCAATGCTAGAGTCCCTTGTGCCCGATAAGTTCAATGGGGAAAAAAAATTCAAAGTCAAAATATTGAGTCCTCAGTACTAAACTCTCTATGTTAAACATTCTCTCTTTTTCTTGCTGAATACCACACAGTTCCTTAATCTGACCACTGCTCCAGCATGTAATTGCCAAAACCACATCGCCATAACCATTCTCTATGTTCATTTATCCTTTCATCCTGATTTCTTGATCCTACTGTTCCTCTGGACATCTCTTGAAAGTCAACATTATAGTGATCTGCACCTTACCTAGTCAGTTTCTCCTCAATGTTTTCAATCAGTTCAACCCACGTCCTTGTATACAGAGTAGCACTGAAAACTGCAACCATCAATTTCCAGCCCTGTCAGAAGGAATCAAAGAGAGGAATTATAGCACATACTCTCTAAGCCTGTCCTTACTGTGATCAAAGCTACAGATTCTAGGATCAAAGTGATCATGTGCCAGGTAGTGTCCAAGTGTCTACATATATGTCTTATTTAATCCTCAAAAAGCCCAAAGAGGAAAATGGTAAAATTCTCATTTACAGATAAGAGAACTTACTCAATTATTTTATATAATAAGACCAAAGTCAATAAGCTAGTAGTTGGTGGGATAAGAATTCAAAATCATGTTCATTTGATTGAGCACCCTGTTTAATTTCCACTATTGCAACACTGCTTTCCACAAGCATGTCACTAGAATGCTATTGTATGTAAATATCTGACTTAATTGTTCTTTTCACCTGTCTGGGCCTTGGCATTTGCTTGTTTCTCCATTTCCACACATCTCTTCATGCTCAGTTTGGGAGAATCTCCCATCCAAAACCTCTTCTGACACCCTACAATTCTTATATATTACAACACCTTATGATGTCTATTCTTAGTGAGATAAACGGTATTTGTAACTTGTCTGTCTTCCCTAAAGACGCAACAGTGCGTTTATGAATGAATGGATGAATTCCTAAACAAATGAACGAGTGGATGTTTCTTTAAAAATCTCAGAATGGACCGTGCATATCAATTTTGAAGCCTCTATGCATCAAAAGCAAAGACACACCACACTAAAGAGCCGTTAGGGAGGTATTTGTATCTACCCCTGAACCAGAGGTAGCAGTTTTCCTCTAACCAGGGATGATTTTTACACTGTGCCTGTCAATGGGAGTCAAATTCCTCTCCTAGTGTTTTCTCCCTGCAGCCCCTCCTCTGTGCCATGCCATTTCTGCCTGTTAGGTCCCATCTCTACCTCTCCTCCAGCAATTGAGAAATCTTTCTGTCTCTTAAAATGAGTACTGTCAATTTTCTCAGATGCCATTTGCTCCTGTTCTCAAGACCTCTGCTCCCTTATTAACAACTCCTTTCCTTTGGTGCTTGAAGTTCCCTGACTCCTTAATATCTGCCACTTTCCCCTTTTAAAGAAACATCTCGACCCTGTCACTTTCGCTAAGTACCAGCTCTTTCTTTCCTGCAGGCCTTAAGCTCTCTCAGAGTCTCTCTCATAACAGTGTCTGTAATTGACTTCAGCATAGGCCTGGCTTTGGTGTAGCTGGGCCCTTCTAGGCTGGAAAACAACTGTCTTGAAGGTGATAGCCAGTCGTCTTCCCGTCTCTATGCCAGACTTTGGGCAATAGGGCACTTTTATAGTTAAAGAAGTTAAAATTCTGAGCTTCTCTCACCTTGCTTTCACCGAATCACATGCTCTTTGTGGAAGACAAGTAGTAATAGGGTCACTATTCTCTGCAGAGCGCAGAAGCTTAGGTTTGGATTTCAGACAGTTGTGAAACTTCTATCCCTACCCTGTGGTCTTTGTCATTACTCTGAGAATTCTATTGATATACTGTAAACATTGCTGTTTTAAGAGTATCACATCATATATGGTTGATCTATAGTCAACTGAGATGCTGAGTACATTCTCAGATCGTTTCTGGATTTGGAAACCTCATCTACCTCTTTTAAATGTCCCAGAGGCCCTTTCACATCCAACGCTTAACAAGTTTGATCTTTCACCTTATTTTAATGTGTATCATGTAAGGCTTTTACTTATACTTCCACATCCTGATCTTGTCATTAAGCCAATCTCTTGGATTCAATAATAAACAGTGCTGAGTGTTGTAGAAATAGGGTGCATCTGAGCAGAAAAAAATGTTCTAGGGGAGAAATACAGATTATTGGATGTACTAGGTTCTCTACTATGGTATGGTGAAAAACGTGGAGATTTAGACAAGAATCAGGAAGTACATGCTTAGTGAATTAGTCTGTCCTTAATAGAATTTGCTTTAGGAGGCATGGGGGTAAGCAGTGGGATCTGGAGTGCATAACTTTAGGAGATAATGTCTGTATACATCAAGCTTGGGAAATAGTTGGCTGCAGGCAGAAAACAGACTATTGGTAAAAAACATAAAAGATACAACCGAGTTGATCTATTTCTTACAAAGAGCTTATTAGGGATGTGATGTCTGTGATTGGTGATATAAGCATGAGTCTTAAAATAGAACTATTTACCTGATTTGAGCCCATACCATTGTGTAGATTTTTCTTTTTCTTTTAATTTTCAAATAGTAAGTTCTGCCATGGGAGATGGGGGATGGCTTCAGATTTCAAATCCTTTATCTCTCTCCTGAGATTATTAGATCAGAATCTCCAACCACTTCTTTGGTAATAAGGAGGCACCGTTATCTCCAGGGGAAGCACAATGTTTTCCTTCCTCATTGGTGAGGAAGAGATTTATTAACAACAGAAAGGCCAACCATTTTTGTACAAAGTTTGGATTCGGTGGGAGAATTATAAATGGGCCATGAACAAGGGCAAGCCTACTTCTCCTTGTACTTGGTGTCTTGTTCTTCCTCTAACAACAAGAGAAGTCAGAGCTACTGGATGGAGTGAGTTCAGGACATGTTTCATCAGTCTAGAAGCATTACTTCTAAAACAAGACTGCTTTTTCTTGGCTCATCAAAGTGTTCCTTTTCCTAAATCTATCCCTCTAGTTACCTTGATTGAGAGATAAAGAACAGCTGCAATAATCAACTTTCTAAAGGGTTTAGACTTCTGGATAATTCTTTTTCCATTAAAGACAAAACAAAACTACTCATCACTATTTTAATTTCCCAAGCACCAAAATTTCAACACGGAAAATATGAGCAATATCAACAAACTCCCCTACACAATATGAACCTGACTTTTTAAAACCTATCTCATGCAAAACCACAAGCAGAAATATGGGAGTTCTTCTACCATGGCTTTCTCCCACCCCACTCAATATTCTTAATATTTTCATTTCTATTGCCTCTCTGACCTCACATACAAGAATACCCTCTTAATTGGACCCCTGATCTGAGTTTTACCAGCTTTCTCTGAGTGCTCATTCAAAAATGTGTATATAGTTATGCCACTTTTATGCTTAAAATATCACAGTGGATCCTCATATCTTAAAAATAAAATAAAACTAGCTTAGCTCAGAAGGCTGTTTCTGAACTACGTTTCTGCCTGCAAATAATCCTTTACATATTTCTGCAATGCACAATATCAATTTAAATAGAACTGTCCCATGATTTTATCTCCTAAACATTTTTTAAGTTTATCTGCTTTTATTTGTATTAACTTTCACTATCTCAGGTTTTTTTTTTTTTTCTTCGATTTGTGCAGCCCTATCCTGATTGCTTTCCTAGTTCTATGGTTTTTCCTTCTATTCTGTTACTTTCATTGATGTAAATAAAGAAAGCTTTTCAAAATAAAACTATAGAAATGTAGTTTTGTCTACCACTGCTTCTCTTAATCTCTCAGTAAAGATAACTAGTGGAATAGATTTAAGAAATGGAAGATTTTGTTGGACCATGAAAAATCAGTCTTTTCCTTAAACCTAATGTTCCTAGACTAATTATGGGACCACATACTGCACTCACCTCTGGTTCTGACTGCTCATATCCTGCTAAACCAAGTTCCTAATTGCCCTAAGGATAAGGGATAATACTTGTAATGCAGATAAAAAGGATTTGTATGATGGACCATTACTTTCTTCCATAGTAATCATTATAATTTTGTGCTCAGATCTCTAATTTCTCTGACATTCTTTAATTTCTTGGAAAGTTCCCAGATAACTTTCCACATCAGAATATTTGTTCATTCCCTTTCTGCCTGCAATGCCTACTCCACTTGCCTACTTCAAATCTTAGCTTAATTGTTACTCTCTTGAGGTAACATTCAATGATCCCTTGGATTAGTAAGAAATTCTGAAACTTCTTTGATATCAGTTATTATAGTAAATAATTAAACATATATTTGTGTCATTTTACTAAAGTAATGTCTGCATTTCCTACTCAAATGCTACCTGGAAATGGGAAGGGGCCTTTTGTCTTTTGCTGTCAACATATCTCCACTGCATAGTGCTGCCCCTAACAAAACCTGAATACTCTGTGAACATTAGGTAAATGAATTGGGTATTTGCTAAATGATTACCGTTCAGGTCTCTTCCTTCTTACGTCACATTTTTATTTTATTCTTAGCAAGAAAGTTATAATGCATCCTATAAATCCCTGCAACTATGATGTGTGGCATGCAGTGTTTCCTCTTTCCAGGTCCTCACTCTCTGCTTTTTATCCTCATTGATCATATCCCCATCATCTATTGAGCTAACAACTATACTTGTTTCAAAGTCGAAGCCGGGAATTTCTAGCTGTGTTATTACTTTGTGCACCTTAATTTGCTTTCTTTCCTTCCCCAAATTAAATTAAAATTTCAAGAAAAAGAAGATACAACATGCAAGAAATCTTTAAAAGTAGGAAGAATGGGGGATATGAATTAGTAGGTTGAATTTATTAGATAATTAACATAAAATAAAAATGAATGAAAACATATTGATGGTTAAAACTTAGTGGAAGAAACTTTTAACACAAGTGAGCCAATTTGCTTAAATCACTCAAGACTGTAGACATTTTGTATAACATAAAAATATATGGATTGTTAACAAGCAATTCACCCCTGGGGATGGGAGGGGGTGGGACACACAGAGAGATAGATGAATTTAAGGAGAAAATATGAGTGTGCATTACATGCAACTTTACCATATCCCTTCTAAATCATCACTGTTATCATTAGTTTCATCATCACTAAAAATACACATTTGAACACATATGATTATCTCTTTACACAAAAAACATTTCTGAGTCTTAACAATATTTCTTATTGTTATTTTAACCTATCATGGTATAAACTCTTCTTATTAGCCAACCAAATATTCATTGCATTACACATCAACAGTATTTTGATATGTAATGAGCAAAAGTATTATCAAATCATTTTATAGGTGAGAAATTCAAGTTTCAAAGATGTCAAATGACTTGGCCAAGGTAACATAACTAATATCTGGCAGATACAAACATTATGTAAGGATTTCATCTCCAAATCCAGTGATTCTTTTTTTACTAAATATAAAAAGACAAAAATTTATATTAGACTAGAAATTTCTCAAAAAAGAGTTGATGGACTTCATGTAATAACATCAACAGGGAATTTTAAAAATACTTAGAGGCCCTAAGGAGAATACTTTGTCTTGTTTTTTCTGGCTTTTGGAAGATGCTTTCATTGTTTGGCTCATATTCCCTTTTTTTCTCTTGGGAGCCAGCAATATGGCATTTCTGTGACCCTTCTTCTGCCGTCAAATATCCATCTGATTGCAACCAAGAAAAGTTCTGTGATATAAGGACTTAGGTGATTAGATTGGGCATTGGGCCCATTATATCTGATCAAATCTTCCAGCCAAGTCTCCCCATTTTAAGATACACCATCTTAATTGCATTTTTGCAGTACCTAATGCTATATATAAGGTAACATATTGACAGATTCCAGAGATTAAGGCCTGGACATCTTGGGGAAGGGGAACTATGTACTATTCTGCCTATCACATCCTCCTCTGCTTTCTTGTACCACGTCATCTGAACTATTCTTTTTGCACTTAAGTACTTATGATATCTATCTATATCAAAGCATATTTCTTCTCTCATGTATTAAACTGGGTCTTATACCTAGAAAATGCCAAAGACTCCCCCCAAAGTTTCCTAAAATTGATAAATTAATTCAGTAAAGTCTCAGGATACAATATTTAAGTACACAAATTAGTAGCATTTCTATATACTAATAATCTTAAAGCTAAGAGTCAAATCGAGAACTCAATACCACTTGCAATAGTTGCAAAGAAATAAACTATCTGAAAATACACTTAACCAAGAAGGTGAAAGATCTCTACAAGAAGAACTATGAAACACTGATGAAAGAAATCATAGATGACACAAACAAATGGAAAAATGTCCTATGCTCAAAGATTGGAAGAATCAACATTGTAAAAATGTTCATACTGCCCAAAGTAATTTACAGATTCAATATAATTTCAATCAAAATATCAATGCCCATTATTTATTTTTGTTGTTGCTGTGATTGCTTTGGGGTTTTCTTCAAAAATTCTTTGCCTAGGCTGATGTCTGAAAGGGTTTTCCCAACATCTTCTTCTAGAATTCTTAAGGTTTCATGCCTTAGGTTTAAGTCTGTTATCCATCTTGAATTGGTTTCTGTGAGAGGTGAGAGGTGGGCATCCAGTTTCATTTTTCTGCATGTAGCTATCCAGTTTTCCCAGCACCATTTTCTGAAAAGAGATTCTTTTTCCCAGTGTATATTTTTATGTGCTTTGTCAAAGATGAGATTACCATATGTGGATGGTTTCATCTCTGGATTCTTAGTCCTGTTCCAAAGGTCTATGTCTCTGTTGTTGTGCCATTAATATGGTGTTTTAGTTACTATAGCCTTGAGATACAGCTTGAAGTCTACTAGACTGATACCTCCAAATGTGTTCTTTTTACTTAAGATTGCTTTGGCTATACAAGGTCTTCTCTTGTTCCATACAAAGCGTAGAATTATTTTTTTCCCAAATATTTATTGTTATAAAAAGATGTACATGGGTCATTGAGTACAAAAGTAATTTCCCAACTGAGCATATAATTCCAGTTTTATGAACATACACCGTTGTCTTCTATATTACATCTATACATATACTGAAACATCTCTGGAAGATTATATGCTAAAGCATAACGAATACTTCTTAATTTACATATCATGCCTTTACTCCATTTTAAGCATACAATTAAATGATTATTAGTAAATTTACCAAGTTGTACAGCTAAATACATAAATCAATTTTAGAGGATTTCCTTCCCCCTATTGAAACCCCTAAAATTTTTTCTTGATCTGTAAAGAATGATGATGGTACTTTGATAGGGATTGTATTAATTTTGTAGTTCACTCTAGCTAGCTGGACATTTTAATGACGTTGATTCTACCAATCCATGAGCAAGGTAGATTTCTCCATCTGTTTACATTTTCTACAATTTCTTTTCTTAGTGTTTCATTGTTCTCCCTGTATATGTCTCTCACATATTTCTTAAATATATTCCTAGATATTTAATTTTCTTCGAGGTTATTGTAAAAGATATTGCATTATTTATTTGAATTTTGGCTTTACTGTTATTGACGTATATGAACGTCTCTGATTTGTGTGTATTGATTGTGTATCCTGAGACTTTACTGAATTCATTTATCAATTCTAAGAGTCTCTTGCTTGAATCCTTGGGATTTTCTACATATACTATCATATCATCAGAAAAGAGTGAGGATTTGATCTCATCCATCCCCATTTGGATGCCCTTAATTCCCTTCTCTTTTATAATTGTTCTAGCAAGGACTTCCAGCACTATGTTGAATAGAAGTGGCCATAGTGGGCAACCTTGTCTGGTTCAGGTTCTAAGTGGGAATGGTTTCAATTTTTCCCCATTAAGTATGATATTGGCCACGCATTTTTCATAAATGGACTTAATAATTTTAAGGTATGACCTGTCTATGCCTAATTTGTTAAGAGTTTTTATCATAAAGTTGTGCTGGACTTTGTCAAATGCTTTTTCTGCATCTATTGAGAGAATCAGACGGTCTTTGTTCTTGCTTTAATTTATGAGGCAAATTGCATTTATAGATTTGTTTAAGTTGAACCAGCCTTGCTTCCCTGTCATAAAGACCACCTGGTCATGGTGAGTTATTTTTTTGATATTTTTGACTTTTTTGATATTTTTTGCTGCTGAATTCGATTTGCTAAAATTTTGTTGAGGATTTTTGCATCTATATACATGAGGGCTGTAGTTTTGGGCTGTAGTTTTCTTTTTTTGTTGTGTCCTTTCCTGGCTTTGGTATCAAGGTGATATTGGCTCCATAGTATGAGTTAGGAAGGATACCCTCTTTATTCAAAGTTGTGGAATGATATTTGTAGTATAGGCGTGAGTTCTTCTTTGTATGTTTGGTACATGAAGTGTAGCAATCTGGTCTAGGACTTTTCAATTTTGGACAGTTTTTAATTACTGCTTGAGATTGGTCTATTCAGAAATTCTGTTACCTCCTGAGTGAACTTAGGGAGGTTGTATGTTTCTAGGAATTTTTCCGTTTCTTCCTGATTATGGAGTTTTGGGGCATATAGGTTTTTATAGTAATCAAAAATAATGTGTTGTATTTCCGTGGTATCTGTTGTGACCTCTTCTTTTTCATTTCTAATTGAGTTTATTAGAGTCTTTTCCCTTCAAATTCTTGTCAATCTAGCAAGAAGGATGTCAATTTTTTTTTTATCTTTTTGAAAAATCAGCTTTTGGTTTTGTTGATCTTCCTTATAGTTCTCTTTTTCTCAATTTCACTTAGTTCTGTTTTGATCTTAGTTATTTCTTTTCTTCTTCTAGGTTTGAAATTGATTTGCTCTTCCTTTTCCAATTCCTTGAGACTGTTTATTAGATTGTCAATTTTTGAGCTTTCAGTTTTTTGGATGTGAGCATTTATGCTATTAGTTTTCCTCTCAGGTATGCTTTTGCTGTATCCTATAGTTTTTGATAACTTGTGTCTCCATTATCATTTAGTTCAAAGAAACTCTTGATTTCCTCCTTGACACAAGTTATTCTACAATAGATTGTTTAGTTTCCTTGACTTTGTGAGGTGGTATTTCTGTTGGAATCAAACTCTAATTTTATACCAGTATAATCAGAGAAGATACACGGTATAATTTCTGTTTTTTTGAATTTGTTGAGGTCTGATTTGTGGCCTAGTATGTAATCAATTTTGGAGAAAGTTCCATGAGCTGATAAGAAGAATGTATATTTGGCTTTATTTGGGTGGAATGTTCTGTAGAGGTCTGTCAGACCCTTCTGTTCCAGAGCTCTGTTTAAGTCCATTATTTATTTGCTTATTTTCTGTTTGGAAGATCTGTCCAGTTCATTCAGTGGGGTGTTGAAGTCCCCTGCTGCTATGGTGTTATTGTTTATCATGCTATTTAGATCAGACAAGGTTTTCTTTATGTAACTGGGTGCTCCTGAGTTGGGTGCGTAAATATTAAGAATTGTTAATTATTCCTGTTGGATCTTCCCTTTCACGATTATATAGTGGCCATCTTTGTCCTTTTTTACTTTTGCTATTTTAAAGCTTATTTTGTCTGAAATAAGTATAGCTACTCTGCTTTCTTTTGACTTCCATTTGCCAGGTTGATTGTTTTCCATCACTTGGTCTTGAGCCTGAAGGAATCTTGGTGGGTTAGATGCCTTTCCTTTAGACAACAGACAGTAGGCTTGTGGATTTTTATCCACTCTGCCAGTCAATGTCTCTTCAGAGGACAGTTTAAGCCATCCACATTTATTTAGAGGATTGAAATTGGAGGAAGATTTCCATTCATATTGTTAGGTGAAATCCTGTTGTTTTGTTTTACTCCTTGAGTAAATCATGAAGTCCAGATTCTAGCCTTTAACTCCTGAATGATTTTGCTTTGGAGAGTGTCAATTGCACTGTTCAGTGTGTAATGCAGGTCTGAGTACTCCTGTAGGGCTGGTCTGGTCTTCGTGAATTCCATCAGTGATTGTTTGTCTGGTTAGGACTTTATTTCTCCCTCATAAATGAAACTTAATTTTGCCAAATAAAGCATTCTAGGTTGGGCATTATTCTGTTTTAGAAGATTAACGATAGGCACCCAGTCCCTTCTACCTTGTAAAGTTTCAATTGAGAAATCTGCAGTTAGTCTGATAGGTTTTCCTTTGTAGTTTATTTGTTGCTTTTGCCTCACTACTCAAAGAATTGCTTCTTTTGTGTTTACTTTGTTCAGCCTAATAACTATGTGACGTGGTTATTGCCTTTTCACATTGAGTCTCCCAGAAGTTCTGTGTGCTTCTTGTATATAGATATCAAGATTTCTGGCCAGGCCAGGCATATTTTCCTCCAGTATTCCATAAAATAAGTTTTCCAGCCCTTGTGTATTTTCTTCTTCTTCCTCTGGAATGTCAATGATTCTCATATTTTGGCTTCTTTAAGTAATCACACATTTCTTGTATGTTTTAGTCTTGTCTCTTATTTCTGTGTTCTTTTTCTTCATCCGATCTGTTTAGCACATAAGCATTATATTCAAGTTCTGAGATTCTTTCCTCTGTGTGATCCATTCTATTCTTGAGGCTTTATACTGTGTTTTGAAGTTCCTTGAATGCCTTCTTCATTTCCAAGATTTCTGTTTGGTTTTTCTGAAGTATTCCAATTTCTTTAGAGAATTTGTCACTCATTTCCTGTATTGTTCTTCACGTTGGGATTCTATTTTCTCTTCAATTCCGTTGTGTTTTCTTACAACCCATATTCAGAATTCTTCCTCTGTCAGTTTAATCATACTGTGTAAGTTGGTATCTATTGATGGAGATTGAATATTTTCTTTTAGAGGTGACTTTTCTCTCTGATTTTTCATGTTTCCTGTGTTCTTTCGCTGATTCTTTCTCATTGGGCTACTTTGTCAAGGACTGGGTGTGCTGTGAATGGTTTATGGACTTAATTCTGAGTTCCCGAAGGGATTCCTCCTTGACAATGTTGGGGAGATGCACTCTGGTCCTGTATTGTCTTAGATGTGTTTTAGCCTGTTGGGTTATCTATGACATGTTGTCTTAACCTCCTGTTACAGGAGATTAGTGAGTTTGGATCCCTTGCTTAGACTCCCAGGAGTTGGATTACTCCTGTGTGTGTGACTCCGCTGCCATCCACTAGTTTGAGATTGAAGACGCTTTGTTGGGCTATGAGGTTACCCTCTCTATTGTTGCTTGTTGTTTGTGTGAAGGAGTCAGTTATCAAGGTATTGAAATACCTCCGTATTGAGCTCTAAACCCCTAAATGAAATATACAAGTGCCTCAGTCTTTGGGGAATGTCATGCCACTTCCAAGGGTTACTTGAGCCCTGTTACCACTTTAGGTGGGTTGAGAAGGGCAACAGGTACCTGTGAGTCTAAGAGTGTATACTTCAGAGTTTGCTTGATCTGCAGCTAAGGGAGAGCTGCTAATATGTTATTCCAGACTCTTTTGCCACACTTGCGAAGCAGCTCCCGATGCGGCGGGGGGGTGTCAATTGGTGCAATTGTTAAGGACTCTGGTCAAGATTTTCCTTGCCAGACCACAAGCCCCAAAGCTGCCAATAGCCTTGGCGTCAAGGGCAAGCCCTAGTGTTATGATCTTATCAGATGATCAAAACCAACCTGCTATACAGAGTCAACAATCTGTTCCCTTTTGCTTAGTTACAAGGTCCCACAGATTCATCCAGTCACACAGGGAAAGCGACATTTCCTCCTTTCTCCCTGCCTTCAAGGGCTTAGTCTGTCCTGTCAGCCTGGGGCAGGGACATTGGCTGAGACTGCTCCATGTTCCAGCCCAGAAAAACTCTTCTCTCCTTTCTCCCCTCCTCAAAGAGTGGGCTCGGCCCTGACAGAGGGGAAGATAAGCCTCTGGACTGGGAGATGGGCACTTTCTGGGGCCACCAGTCATCTCAGCCCAGGAAGTGACTACTCTCATTACTCTGCCCCTCCAAGGGCAGGGTTTGTCTAGTTGGTATGAAGCATCAGGTACTGACAGGTGCAGATACAGAGTACAGGACCCTCACTGAAGTCCCCTGCCCTCACAGGTGCAGACACTGAGTACAAGACCCTCACTGAAGGCCCCCTGCCATCACAGGTGCAGATACTCAATTCAGGACCCTCACTGAAGGTCCCTGACTTCACACGTGCCACACAGAGTACAGCACTCTCACTGAATGTCCCTCCCATCACAGGTGCAGACACTTACTACAGGACCATGACACATGGCTCCTGCCCTCACCGATGCAGACAATCTATTAAGGCCCCACCCTTAGGCCCCAGGTTTCACAAGTGCGGACACTCAGTATAGTCCACACAATGAAGGCCCCTGGCCTCACAAGTGCAGGCACTGAGTACAGGAGCCTCACTGATGGCCCTTGGCCTCACAAGTGCAGACACTGAGTACAGGAACCTCATTGAAGGCCCCTGAATTCACAGGTGCAGACAATCAGTATAGCCCACACCCTGAGGACTGTGCCTTCACATCAGCAGTCAGTACAGGCCACCCACTGTAGGGCCCTGTTCTCAGAGTTTCAGACACTCCATACAGGCCTCACCCTACAGACCCTGACCTCACAGGTGCAAAGCATGAGTACAAGACCCTCACCGATGGTTCCTGCCCTCACAGGTGCAGACAGTGAGTACAGGACACTGAAGGCCTCTGATCTCACAGGTGCAGACCATCAGTGGAGGCCCCACTCTTAAGCCCAGGTTGCACAGGTGTGAACACTCAGTACACTCCACACCCTTAAGGCCCCTGCCCTCACAGCTGCAGATACTGAGTCCAGGACCCTCACTAAAGGCCCCTGACTTAACAGGGGCTTACAATCAGTACAGGACCCACCCTTACGGCCACAGGCTTCACAGGTATAGATACACAGAACAGTCCACCCCCTGAAGGCTGTTGCCCAGACAGGTGGAGACAATGAGTACAGGAGCATCACTGAAGACCCTTAACTCACAGGTGCAAACACTGAGTACAGGCCCCTGAACTCACAGGTGCAAACATGGAGTACAGGACCCTCACTGAAGGTCCCTCCCATCACAGGTGCAGACACTTACTACAGGACCATCACTCATGGCCCCTGCCCTCAGGGGTGCAATCAGTAGAGGCCCCACCCTTAGGCCCCAGCCTTCACAAGTGCAGGCACTCAGTATAGTCCACATTGTGAAGGCCCCTGGCCTCACAAGTGCAGACACTGAGTACAAGAACCTCACGCATGGCCCCTGGCTCACAGGTACAGAGACTGAGTACAGGCCCCACACTGAAGGCTCCTGCCCTCAAAGGTGCAGACAATCAGAAGAGGCCTAACCTTAAAGGCTACTGACCTCACATGTGCTGACACTGAGTACAGGACCCTCACTGAAGGCCCCTGAACTTACAGGTGCAGACAATCAGTAGAGGCCCCAAGTGAAGCCCTGTCCTCACAGGTGGAGCACTCAGTGCATCCACAAACTGAAGGCTCTGTCCTCCCAGGTGCAGACACTGAGAACAGGATCCTTACCAAAGACACCTGACCTCACAGATGCAGATACTGAGAACAGGACACTCATCGAAAGCCCCGGATTTCACAGGTGCACTCAGACCAGGACCCTCACTGGATGGCCCCTGCCCTCACAGGTGCACACACTCAGTACAGACCCCACATTGAGGGGCCTTGCCCTCACAGTTGCTGACTCTTATCACAAGTCACACCCGAAGGCCCCTGCCCTCATAGATACAGTCAATCAGTATAGGCTGCACCCTAAGAATCGTGGCCGCAGAGGTCCAGGCACTCAGTACAGGACCCTCACTAAAGGCCTCTGCCCTTACGGGTGCAGATACTCAGTATAGGCTGCACCCTACAGACCCTGACCTCACAGGTGCAGACACTGAGCACAGGACCATGACTAAAGGCCCCTGACCTCACAGGTGCTTACAATCAGTAGAGGCCCCACCCTTAAGGCCACAGGCTCCACAGGTGCAGACACTCAGTACAGGCCACTCCCTGAAGGCCACTGCCCAGACAGGTGGAGACAACCAGTACAGGACCCTCACTGAAGGCCCTGAACTCACAGGTGCAAACACTGAGTACAGGTCCCAAAGTGAATGCCTCTGTCCTCACAGGTGCAGGCACTCAGTACAGGCCACATAGTGAAGGCCCTGTCTTCAAAAGTGCAGGCATCAGTAGAGGCCAAACCCTCAAAGCCTCTGACCTCACAGGTACAGACAATCAGTCGAGGACCCCCCCCCTCAAGGTCCAGCCTTCACAGCTTCAGACAGTCAGTACAGTCCACACCCTGAAGGCCCCTGATGTCAACTGTGCAGACAGTCAGTACAGGACCCTCAGTAATGGCCCCTGACCGTACAGGTGCAGACAATCATTAGAGGACCCACCCTGAAGGCTGCAGCCCTCACAGGGGCAGACTCTCAGTATAGGCCCCACACTAAAGGGCCCTGCTCTCACAGGGGCTGAATCTCAGTACAGATCACACAGTGAAGGCCCTGACCTCACAGGTGCAGTCAATCCCTATGAGCTGCACCCCAAGGACCCTGCCCTTATAGGTGCAGACAGTCAGTACACTCCACACTCTGAAGGCCTCTAGCCTCTCGGGTGCAGACACTTAATAAAGGACCCTACCTGAAGGCCCCTGACTTCACAGATGTAGACACTGAGAACAGGACCCTCACAGAAGGCCCCTGCCCTCACTGGTGCACACACTCAATACAGAACCCTCACTGAGACCACTGACCTTAAGAATTCTAGAAGATGTTGGGAAGACACTTTCAGACATTGGCCTAGGCAAAGAATTTTTGAAGAAGACTCCCAAAGCAATCACAGCAACAGCAAAATAAATAAATGGGATCTGATCAAATTAAAAAGCTTTTGCACAGCTAAGGAAACTATCATTAGAGCAAATAGCCTACAGAATGGGAGAAAATATTTGCTTTCTACTCATCTGATAAAGGGCTGATAATAAGAATCTATCTAGAACTTAAAAAAATCGACAAGAAAACATCAAACAATGCCATCAATAAATGATCAAAGGACATGAACAGAAACTTTTCCAAAGAAGACACAATAATGGCCAGCAAACATATAAAAAAAATGCTCAACATCTCTAATCATTAGAGAAATGCAAATCAAAACCACAATGAGATATCACCTAACCCCAGTGAGATTGGCCTCTATCAGATTCTACCTTACGTCTGTCAGGATGATCATTATTAATAAGTCATAATAGATGTTGGTGCAGATGTTCTTGTGGCTCCACTTGGGAAGGAGGATTGAACACAGAAGACAGACAACAAACGACAGACACACAGACACGATACAAGACTGCAGCAATCTCTGTTGGCAGAGCTTTATTTTTAACACTGTTCTTTTGGCATCTGTCCCAGTCTACCCCAACTTTTCCCACCACTGTTTTCTGTTCCCAGAATGTTTTCGTCTCAACATGGACTGGTTCTCACCGCTCTGCCTCAGGGAGTTAACGAGTGCGTCTCCTCCTTTGCCCTTTCCCGAGTGCGGGTCAAGGCACCTTGGCTTGTTTGCAAGTCACAAGGTGTCTTGAGGCCGATCAACAAGAAACAATCCGTGTGAGAACAGGTGTTC
>CAUYRT010097437.1:0-59991 GCA_963574885.1 Lepilemur ruficaudatus
AGCTAGCTGTGCCAAGACTGCTCCCGCCCCAGCCTTCCCTGCCCACAACACACACCTACACCGAAGCCTGCCGGGTCTCCAGCAATGCCTGGGGGCCTCTTCTGCAACAGCGTGAAGTCCCTCTGCCTCTTCTCAGCAGGAGGCTGGCGCTGCCTGGGGGCCTTAATGCCAGAGCAGTGTGTGCTGGGGCCAAGACCTTGAAGAAACTGGCCAGGTCCTGTTTCTTCAAAGTGTATTCCCTGCATAAATGGACAAGGAAATGTTCAGGTGGAACAAATAGTGAAATCTTGCTTGAGCTTAAACATGGAAACTTACAAATGTGTCAGCATCATGGATGAAAATAACAATCTGATTAAAGCTTGTAATGGAAAGATGAACCACCAAGAGCTGCCACAATTACAATATATGAACTCAAAAATAACACTGAGTGCTCTTCATTTCACAAATTGTTTTTCCCTACCCAGCCCTTGACATATAGAAAGTCCCCAAAATCAAAGTGATAGTTATCATTGCAATCATCAATAATCATCACTGTCATCATCATAACTCCTCTTCCTATCCCGAAGTCCTGGTGGTTAGGGATGGGGGCAAGAACAGGGACCTCATGAAGTTGCCCTTCCCTGTAATGGTTCAGCCCGGGCAGAGGTCCTGGTGTGGAGGCTTTAAAACCAGGCTTCAGCAAGAAAAACTGAGACTCACTAAACCCGTAGATATTTATGTTGTTCCTGCTACAAAGAACCACCTTCCCTCCTGGGTAATAACTGAGTCCCATAAATAGATTCTAAACTTCTACCAGTTGGCCAAAGGCAAACTAGTAGAACTTACAGATACACCACTAGCTCTGTGAGTCATTTGAATTTTGCCTTCTTTCCATTACCTGCTTTATTTCAATCCCAATCTAATCCAGAGGCCCATGTAACAGGCCTGTAAAATACCCGTGGTTCCCTGAGCCCTGAGTAAACAGTGTCCTCTTATTCTGTTACCAATCAAGTGTGGAGTTCTGATTTTTTGTGTTTTTTGTTTTTTTTTCCTGAGCAGACACTTTGTTTTTACAAGCTTCATTTCTGGCATATGATTTAAATATGTTTCACTGAGTTTTGTGTAACTATATGGTTGTCTGTGGGGTGGTGAACATTTCTACATAACAATCTTCTAAATTGAGAGCTGACATAATTCCCTAAGGCAGAGACACTCTTGGTTAACTTAGTCCACCTATAATTCCAGCATTCTTCTTTTTTTTTTCCTCCCCCTATTTTTGAGAGAGGGTCTCACTCTGTTGCCCAGGCTAGAGTGCAATGGCATCATCATAGCTCAATGCAACCTCAAACTCCTGCGCTCAAGAGATCCTCCCGCCTCAACTTCCTGAGTAGCTAGGTCTACAGGCACATGCGACCATATCCAGCTAATTTTTTATAGAGATGGGGTCTCACTCTGCTGCCCAGGATAATCTCAAACTCCTGGCCTCAAACAATCCTCCTGCCTTGGCTTCCCAAAGTGCTAGGATTACAGGCATTAGCCACCTCGCCCAGCCCCAGCATCCTTCTTAATAAAATCTTATAACAATTGAGTTGTAGTAACAACTAGCTTTATATGATTTGGAAGTAATATTTCTACCCATTCTTCCACTCAACCAATGGAGTGATTTTTTATATAAAAGTTGAAATTTACATCTGATAAAGATTTGATGTACCTTTCTTTTCTTCTTCCTTGTTGTCTAGTGCTAATAGTTAACTAAGTGATCAAGTTCAAAGCCTGGGCAACACTGAGCATTACCACACATGAATGTAGGCACTTCATTTAATTCGAGAGTGGCAAACTGTCCTTGAAGTCTCAATCTCCTTGGAGCCTACCAGCTCTGAGAGGAGAGGAGAGGAGTTTTGAAGAGGCTGCAATACCCTCTGCTATAAACAGATCTATTCCTCCTATTTCCACCCTATTGGGTTTTGAGTGACCAGGTCTTCTTAGGTGTGTACTATGTGCTTGATAAGGGCTTACAGAATGGTGAGACACTGATCAGAAATTCTCCTGGAGTTTAAAAGATGGAATATATGTAACAAGCAGACAAAATAGTGGTTTGTCAGGCCAGCTACAATAAGCTGTTTTCACCTTGTGCTTTGTTTGTTGGACTCTATGGCACTTTCCCACTTTTGTGAAAAAATAGATAAACCAGACATGCAAAAACTAACCTATGAACCAGGAACAAGAGGAGAAATCCACATAAAGCAACCAAGGATCTAAGACCTCAAGACCCTCTCCTCTTGGTGTTCTCCTGCCATTCTCTTTTTCCCTCTTTCAAGTGTTTCTGAACTTGTCTTAGAAATCTCTGTTCAGTCCATGACCTCAGTGAGGGTGATAATTCTCATGAATGGAGGGAGAATAAAGGTGATGCAGTTCAAGTTCTACCTCCCAGTACAGGAAGTCTTTCTTCAGTATCTTTGATGAATGGTCATCTACCTCTGTATAAATCCTATGATAGAAATGCCAGGCACTGCCAGTTATTAGGAATGTCTTCTTTAGGGTGAGTCAAATCTCCCTCTCTGAAAGTTTCATCCACTTACCATTGTCCTGCCTTCCCTTCTCCTTCTTGCCTTCCTCACTTCCACTGTCTGAACACAGGTGCTGCCTTCCTACCAAAACCTCACTGTTCAGGGTGGAGATTGTAGGTGTGTCAGCTGCTTGGTTAGCCCTCTCTGGCTGCTCTCTAAGTTGCCAATGTCTCTCTTAAGTGAGGTCCATGACTGGGGACAATATTCTGCACAGTGTCTTAAAGTGCAGAGTACAATGAGACTATTTTCTTTCATGATCAGGGAATACCACTTGGTCTACATCTATAGCCCAGGGAAAGATTAAAGTTTACTAGCTGAGTGTCAATGCTAACAGATGTGTGACAACAGTAATGAATTCTCCTGCCCCTTTTTCACAAAAATTCCTACCAAGAAAATGCTCCCCATGTGTTGATGGTTGTTTACAACTAGCTCATGGTAGTTTATGTTTCCAGGGCAGTAATATGCCTTTTAAAGGAAACAATTAAGAGTTTAAAAAATTTATAACAAGATTCTATAATGAGGAAGTTTTTTACTATTTGAATTATGTATTTATATAAAGGTTTGGTCTTAGGGGCTTTCCAAAACAGGAACTTAGCTTTCTGTCTTCTTTTCACTTCCAGTTATGTTTCTTGGCTGTGCTGAGGATCTGTGAGATACCAGATGTGAAAAGTCAGGAACCAGGACGGATGTGGAGGAAAGTGACTGCCCAGAGAATAAGGAGACCTGGATTCTAATCTCAGCTCTGCCATTAACTAGCTGTGAGAGTTAAGCCTTAATTACTTAATCATTTTGAGCATTTATAGGTCATTAAATATGAAATGTCTGAATTCGAATCAAAGTGTAGTTTATTATATCTCAAACAAGAAAGCAGTACAATTAATCAAAGTGTGTGCCTCAACTATCAACACAGTTTTGCCATCTTAACAGTAGCTTGTTTAGGCCACCAGCAAAGAAGCCTGGAGAGCGAGTGGCCATGAAATTGCAAAAGGCATTTTCCAGGTTTGCACATTGTGATCATAGATGCCAAATGCTAAAACTGAAAGAGATCCTACCTTACGGATCACCTGGTTCAACCCCTCTCTGTTTGCACAGATGAAACCATGGCTCAAAAGGGGTTGGGGGATTAAACTGAGAATATACATCTTGTAGATGGAAGTACAGACTAGAATCTGTATCACATCCTGTCATATCCTGTGCTTTCTCCAATACTTTCACATAAAAATATCCTTAAATTGGATCCATTTCTAGTCTAAACTCTCTACTTTGTAACTTCCAAACCTATAAGCCACAGCAGACATTTAGAATCTTAATTCTTTTATCAAGTCACTTGATTTCATGGTTTCCTGACAGACTGTATTCCTTCCTGTCCTGTTGGGGATGGGGAGGCTTTGGGGAAATCATCTGTTTTTCATAAGTGAGACCAAGTGCTCTGCATACTCTATGTTGGGCAAAAATTAGGATTCATGGATCACTTCACTTTTTGTTGCTCTTCTCTTTGGGGGATGGTTGCCACTGGAGAGGAGCCTAGTTACAACTGCCTTTACTAGTGTTGAAAGTGTTTCATAAATGAATTCATACCACACCCAACAACAGCAGAATACACATTCTTTTGAAGTACACATTGAACATTCTGCAGAAATAGATTATATGCAAGGCCATTAAACAAGCCTCGATATATTTAAAAAGACTTAAATTGTGTAATTTATATTCTCTGACCACAGGGAATTAAGTTAGAAATCTATGACAAAAACAAAGTTGAGGAATACACAAATATGTGGAAATTAAACAACATACTCCTAAATAACCAATAGCTCAAGGGAAAAAAAACACAAGGAAAATCAGAAAGTACTTGAGATGAATGACAATAGAAACAACATACCAAAAGCCACTGGATTCAATTAAAGCAGTGGTTACAGGAAAATGTGTAACAATAAATGCCTATTTAAAAAACAATAATAATAATTAAATTGATAACCTAATCTTTCAATTTAGGAAAGTAGGGGAGGATATGAAACTGAAAGCAAGCAGAAGGGAGAATATAATAAAGATTTAAGTAGAAATAAATGAAATAAAGAATTTAAAAATATAGAAAATTAATAAAACTAAAATTTAGCTCTTTGAAAAGAGCAAGAATGACAAAACTTTAGTTTGGCTGTACAGGAGAAAAAGAGAGAAGACTCAAATTACTAAATCAAGAATGAAAGAAGGGACATTACTACCAACTTTACAGAAATAAAAAGAGGTATAAGAGAGCACCATTAAAAACTATATTGCTAACAAATTAGATAACCTATATGAAATGGACAAATTCCCACAAAGACACAATTACTGAAACTAACTCAAGAAATAAAAAATCCGAATAGACCAATAACAGGTAAAAGATTGAATTAGTAAATAAAAAACTTCCCATGAAGAGAAATGCAGGCCTAGATGGTTTCACTGGTGAATTCTGCCAAACATTTAAAGAATTAACACCACTCCTTTACAAACTTGTTTAGAAAATAGAAGCAAAGGGAACACTTCCCAATTTATACTACTCTGACACCAAAGCCAGACAAAGATATCACGAGAAAAATTTTGTATAAATATCTTTTATGAATATAGATGCAAAACTCCAAACTGAATCTTACAACAAATAAAAAAGTACACCACAACCAAGAGAGATTTATCTCAAGAATTTAAGGTTGGCTTAACATCTGAAAATCAATTTATGTAATACGTCACAATAATAAAATAAAGAAAAAAATCACATAATCATTTCAATAGATGCATAAAAACATGATAAAATCCAACAACTTTACATAATAAGAAAAGAAAGATAAAGAAAACACTCAACAAACTAAGAACAGACAGGAACTTCCTCACCCTAATAAAAAGTCTACACCTAATATTATACTAAATTATAAAGGGCCCAATGCTTTTTCTTAACTCTCAGATGACATAATCTTATACATAAAAAATCCCAAGAAACCCACTAAAAATAAAACTATGATGATTAATAAATGAGTTCAGCAAGGTAGCTGGATACAAGATCAATGTACCACGTCAATTATATTTCTATACACTAACAATGAAAAAATCAAAAGAAAATTAAGAAACATCTATTCATAATTAACATCAAAAAGAGTAAAATCTTTAAAAATAAATTTAACATATAAATTAAAAAATTGTATACTGAAAACTGCAAAAATGCTATCAAAAAATATTAAAGAAGATCTAAATAAATGGAAAGATATGCTATGTTCATGGGTTGGAAGATTTAATATTGTTAAGTTGGCAATACTTCCTAAATTGTTGTATGGATACAATGCAATACTTATGAAAATCCCACTGGCTTTTTTATAGAAATTCACAAGATAACCCTAAAATTTATATAAAAATGTAAAATTTATTTAAAAATAACAATCTTGAAAAAGAATAACAAAGTTGATGGATTCAACTTCCCAATTTCAAAACTTACTACAAAGCCACAGTAATCAAAAAAATGTGGTACTGGTATAAGATAGAGATATAAATCAATGGAATAGAAAACTGTCCATTTATGTTCAATTGATTTTCAACAAAGACACCAAGACAATTCAATGGGAAAAGAATAATCTTTAAGAAATGGTGCTGGACAATTGAATATCCACATGCAAAAGAATGAATTTGGATCCTTACCTCACAGGATACACACAAATTAACTAAAAGTATAATATAGATCTAAATGTAAGAGCCAAAACTACTGAATTCTTAACAAAAAAAAAAACCATATAATTCAATCTTCATGGTCTTGGATTAGGGAATGACTGTTTAGATTAGATACCTAAAGCGCAAGTGATAAAGGAGAAGATAAACAAGATGTACTACATCAAAACTAAAAACTATTCTGCTTCAAAGGATATTACTAAGAAAGTAAAAAGATAATCTAAAGATTGAGAGAAAATTTTTGAAAATCATATATCTAACAAGGAGTTTTTATCTAAAATGTATAGAGAACTCTTAACAGCTCAACAATAAAAAGACAAATAGCCCAACTTTGTTTAATGGGCTAAAGATTTGAATATAAATATCTCCAAAGAAGACATATGTGTAATCATCAAAACCACAAAAATGTACTATTTCAGCCACAATAGAATGGTTATAATTTTAAAAAACAATTGATAATAACAGGTATTTGATGAGCATTTGGGGAAATGGGAACATTCACATATTGCTGTTACAAATGGTAAATGGTAAATGGTACAACCACTCGGAAAAACAGTGTGGCAGTTCCTCAAAATGATAAACATATACTTACCATATCACCCAGGAATTCCACTCCTAGACATTTACCCAAGAGAAATGAAAACATATATTCACCTGAAAATTTATGTACAAATGCTCATAGCAGCATCATTCCAAATAGTCAAAAAGTGGAAACAACCCAAATCCATCGACTGTTGAATGGATAAACAAAATGTGCTATATTGATACAACAGACTATTATGCAGCAATATAAAGAAATGAAATACTGATACATGCTAAAACACAATCCCCCAAATGTCATTCTTCAAAATACACAGTCCTTGAAAACATCATTCTCAAAATACATGATCCTTAAAAACATCATTGTAGGTGAAAGAAGTCAATCACAAAAGGCCACATTTTGTACAATCCCATTTATATGACACGTCCAGAATAGGCAAATCTATAGAGAAAGAAAGCAGATTAATGGTTTTATGGGACTCATGGAGAGATTAGAGGAGGGAAGTGGGAAATGACTGGTTATGGGTACAAGATTTCTTTGGGGGCTTATGGAATCTTCAAAATTAGATTATGATGATTGTCGCACATCGTGAATATTCTAAAAATTACTGAATTATACACTTTCAACAGGTGAACAATATAGTATGTAAATTATATCTCAGTAACACTGTTAAAAAAAAAAAGATGAAGAAAACAAAAAGAAAAAGAAACTAGGACAGAGTGTCAGATGCTCCATATCTTGAAAAGTGTAGCTGAATTTTCCTTCAGAGGAAACTTGAACAATAAGATGGTGTTTTTAATGTAATCTACACATTCGTTCTTCAAGTGATTTGAAGATTATTACCTGAATATATACAATAAAGTTGGAAATATTCATAGACAAAATTAAGATAAAACACGGACAAAAAGACCAAGAAAAAATGAAATGTAGAGATACACATCATCAATTCCTCTATGCACCAGTTAAATTTTGCTCTCAGTTTTCTGGCGTCAAGACCAGGGGTAGGGAGCAGGCAATATAGTAAGATACAAAGAATTTTTTTTTTTCATTTTATGACATGAAATTCTGAAAGAACAATCAAATGAGATGCAGCCAATTTCTATAGATGTGGAATCTGTCCTCTGGGAGCTCATAGTTCAGAGACAAACACACAAATGTTTAGAGCCAGTGAGATAATTGCTGTAAGGGAAGTATGTACAAGCTATACTAGAGGCATAAGGGAGAGAGCTATCATTCAGAGTTGAAATATAGTAGTCTCAGCGGAGGCTTCATTGAGGTGGTGTCATTTGAAGTAGATTGGGTAGGAGGATAAGGCCAGTAGAGGGTGAGAGAACATTCCATGCACCTTCAGAGATGGAAATTCTCTAACACATTTGATAACCTGTAAGAGGACTGGTATGAATGGAGTACTGGCTGTGAAGAGAAAATTAATGATAGCTGAGAGTAGCAGGAAGGCTGGGATCTTACATGAATGGCCTTAAATGTCATGCTGAGGACTTTGGACTTGAATCTGTAGGCAGTGGGAGCCACTGAATGACAAGCCCTGGCTAGGGAGAGTAAGCCTTGGAATGTGAAGTTAGTTTCCAGAGCTAACCTAAGAATCCCTGCCTGGATTTAATTCCAAAGCATAGTAATCCCAGATCTAGCAGTCCATATGGTGATTTGTACAGGGACTATTCCCCATATTGGAAGATGTGGTTAATCTGGAATTATAGCATGCATGAGCTTCAAGTAGTTTCCATTGTAATTGTCATAGTTTTTTACTGAGCCCATGGCATTCCTACCTGCTCCCAGTCCTTGCAGTTCAAAGAGATTATGTCAGTTTCAGTGTAAATTTGTGGTCATGAAACTGGGAACTACCCACATACAATTGAAACTTGGCTCACTGGAGGGGCCATGTAAGTGGAGTTGAGGGGAAAAGCACCCAACCACCCAACCACATCTGTCTCTAAATCTATATCTATGTGTATATACCTATCTGTCTATATATGCCAGGTGTTGTGCTGGACACTTTCCACATCTCATCACACTTTATGTTCATGACAATGCAGGAAGGCAGGTATTCATCCCACTTCACAGATCAAGATATTTTTATTAATATTTATAGAAGTTAACGGCACTCTCACTGGCTGGATTGGCATGGATGTCTATCTTTCATAGTATTTCTAATCCTTACCACTGAAAGCATTGGAATGACACTTCCTGTGTTTTTGTCAGCAGAGAAGTAATAGAGACCATTCTCCTTAAAAGGCAGATGTGATATCTCAAGCACAAAAGATTGGGTGACTCACTCAATAAGTCAATAACAAACATAGGACAGGAATATTTCCTGACAGTTGGTCCAGTATTCCTTCCACTTAGTCATTTTTCTCGTATAAATACAAAGTCATAAATGTGTGGGGGACCTTATTTGCTTTGTTCCTTTTTCCGTCTAGTTACCATAATAGAACTTTTCATTCTCCCTGGTGACATAAACGCCTACTTCACCATCATATCACAATGCCAAACAAATGGTCCTTTTCTTTAACTTTGCATAGGATAATACTACTTATCAATCAATTAACTCTGATTGGCATATCATGGTTATCACTACTTTTATTCTTCAGGCTTGATAGAGTATTAGCTGTGTTCAACAAATGTAAAACAGTGGCTTCCAGCCAAGTGCAACTAAGGTTTTTGCCTAGATACTCCATAGAATCTTATGACAAAAGCACATAAAGAAGGACTGACATTCTGTCTGTGGCAGTGGGAAAATCCTCTTGACTTCAAAGATGTTCAAATGCTCACACAGAAAACAGTGCTTTGTCATGCTATCTAGGTCAAAGACTCCCCCAAGAGGCTGGCATGCTGGACTCAATGGGAGGCTGGACCCTCACCATTGAGACCTTTGAAACCTTGCACCAGAAAACCCCAGGGGCTTCTCTCCAGCCTGGTCCCCTGGGACTTCTTGGTCACCATGGCACAGTCAGATAATCAGCCAGCTGTCACCTACTGGCTAGGATAGTCTCTTACTACCTGTTCACGTATGCTCACTAAACCTGCCTTGCAGCAGAAGTGTCAGTAGTTCTTTATTAAAACAGACAGGGGAGAACAATAATGGCTTCTCTCTCACTGGGACTACAAAAAAGCTCCCTGTCTTCTTCCCTCCCTTCTAGGCCCATTCTCTCTAATGCACCTCAGAGCTTCTGTCGAGAGACTGTAAAATGTAAATCTGACTTTTTGACCCATCTGATTGAAAACTGAAGTTAGAGCACCCCTGACAAGAGACTGAAGTCCAAACTCCTAAAAGCATGTGAGGTCCTTCATAACCTGATGCCAACCTACCTCTCCAACAGAATCCTCAACTGTTTCTCCCCATACACTGGATGTTCTTTCTGGCCTTCCCAGATAACTCACTGCCCCCTGAAGATGTGCACACTTTCATTATTTGTAATTTTCCTGTCACTGTTCATTTACCTAGACTCCATCCCCACCTCACCTCATCTACCTGACCAAATCCCAATTACCCTTTGAGACCAACTTAAGGGAATTTGCGGCCTCTAGGCCACATGTGGCCCTCCAGTTCCCCAAGTGCAGCCCCTCAACCAAATCCAAACTTCACAGAACAAATCCCTTTACTGAAAGGATTTGTTCCAACTGGAATCAGTCAAAGAGCTTCACTTAACGATCCAGAAGGCCATGTGTGGGCCCAAGGCCGCAGGTTCCTCACTCCTTAGACTTCAGCCTGCTATGCCATGCTACCAATGGAATCAGGCTTTCATTCTGAATCCCTAGTGGCCAACCAGTTGTGGGTAGTCAGTAAGTGTATGTTAAATGAATGAATGATCAAGTGACAACATGCAGGTACCTTCTACTGTCACTCCCCACGACACACACACACTCCATTCTCCAAACTAGGATTTATAAAAGAAGCTTGGCTTCTCAGATGCATCCAACTTATGGGCACTGTGTATCATGTAATTCTGCCCCAATTTAGGGACACTGAAACCGTGTGTCAATGTCATCATGTAGGCCCTCCAATGGTGCTCAGAATGCTCATTTAGTCAGGGAAAAGGGAGAAAAGAAAAAGAGAGCAATGTGCAGTGTTGAGGGAGAGGGCTGGCCCAAAGAAGCAATGCCCTTTTAGCTCCCTAATGCACCTCTTAACATATCCTCTGAGCATTTGAGCCCTCCAGGGGCCAGGAGCCAAGTCTGAGCGGAAAGCATCACGTGTTGTTTGGAAGAAAGGAGCCAGGGTGTCCACAGCAATATAAATACAGAGACAGATCGGACAAGAAGGCCCTATGGAGAGACGCCAAGCCCAAGAGAGTCAAAGGGCTTTGAGCCCTGAATCTACTCTCTGTCAAAGAAAAAAGAGTAGAAGATGAAACAAAAAGAAAAAATAAACTTCTTGATTTTGCCTTTCACAAAAAAGAAAAAATCTTCAAGAAGCAGCAAATAAAATCCTCCCAAGTAGCTGAGTGCTGAGTAGAAGGTTGAGACTCCAGGCTTTGAAGGAAGAATGAATGAGCAATTCAAAATGGGCTTTCCTGCCCTAGGTTGAGCCTGAAATCATCTCATCCGTTCTGCCAGCACTGTTCTATCTGCCAACCTACCTGCAAAGAAAGGGGCCATTTAATACTCCTCATCCGCCCAAGATGGCTGTTGTACAAAACACACACTCACAGGCTTCCTCAAAGTCTGGTAAGGAAGAAGGAAGGAGGAAAAAGAGAAAAAAAAAATTCTGGCAGCTGCTAGACTTTAGGAATTCTGCAAGCAAGGACATTGCCAACATCTATTTGACGGGATGTATAGACAGTTAATAAAGTGAGTGTTTACAGAACCGAATTTTCTAAAACTATCTCATGGTTTTTGAAAATCAGTGTAATTTGAAAGTAGAAATAACCACAGTCTATTGGAGAATGCTATTACAGAGTCTTTAGCTATTCTCATTCATACATACATAGGTGGAACGGCCACTCCTAAAAACCATGAATTAGAAGATTGATCTGTTTAAAGCTGCATGGTGGAGGGAGGATGCCAACCAACACAGAGAAAGGAGGACGCAGCCTGAGGAACGGTTGGAGCTGGCTGCCACAGAACCTACTGCCGCTTTTGATTATAAACTGTCCAGGGCAGGACTGCGTTTCTTTAGGCCCACACAACACCAAGCACACTGTGAGTTCTTAGTAAGTTTGTGGTTGAGTTTGTTTCTCCTTATCATTTAAGAAAAAGAATGTGGACACTTAACTTCTTTCACACCCAAAACAATCCACACATCAGAGATGTGCGAACATCTTGTTTATGCTTTTTCACATAACAAGAAAAAGTGGCACACAGAGAGGGAGAGGTCAAAGGGATCAACACAGCAAAAAGGGAAGTTATGGCCCCTGATGTAATATCATTGCACGTTGGTCCTCTTGAGTTTCTCAGATTGCCATGGATTGATTACAGTGCAGGCAGGGATTACGCTATTTTTTTTGTGAGTACTCCTACTGTGAGTCATGGTCCTTTCTGCTGGGGATGCAAATATGAACAGAAAACGCCCCCTAATCTCAAGAAATTCATTAGGTGAATTGCACCAAGGTGAACAGCGACTGCCCTCGTTCTGGCCCCAGGGATTCCTGCCCACTACTCACCTGGCTCTACCCTTACGTGACTTGACCTGTCACTGCCATGTTAATGCTTCTTGACTCTATAAACCTGACCCTGACCTCTCACCTCTCCCAGCTTGTGTAAATCCAACCACCTACAGGGGGACGTCCTGCCACTGCTTCAAGCATGAGCTGAGCCCGGCACCTTCCTTTCCCACACCACCCAGCCAATGGGCTTCCTTCCCAATGCTCCCTTCCCTTCCATACCAGCTCCATTCTTTTAGCCTCCCAGACTTGACTTCCTACTTCTCCAGCCCTTTATTTCTATCCTGTCACCAGGCCCTAGCATCTGTTTTTAGGTCCATTTCAACTATCATCACCTGGGTCTAGGCCTCCTTAACTCACAAAAGAAGTAATGGTCTTTGCATAGTTCTGCAAAGGTGAGATTCCAACTCACCTTTGCATAACTATGCAACATACTTTTTTCTAAAAGCACTCATCATTACTTTCCTGCTCATGAAGCTCTGTAGATCTTTTTTGTCTGTCTTGTCAAACATGCACTCTTTCAAAACCCTCTCTGGCCCAACCTTCCTCTGGCTATTCAGTGGTATTTCCAGCCACTCCCTACCCCCCACCCCCCACCACCATTCCAGTCAGGCTGTTCCCATCTTGATGCCCTTGTTTAAGCCATCCGCCTCCCTACCAATCACAGCCATTGTCCATAGACATGATTCATTTAATCAAGCACTCACCCAGCCTCTGCTGAGGGAGACACGCTATGCGGGATACTGGGACACAAAGTGTCCGAGAACACGGCAGCCCCATTTCTTGCCCACGTTGGTCTTACCATCTAGAGTGGTGACAATTCACTAACCTCCTGAGAAAAAGCTAGAACCTTTTGCTCATGCTTTATGCTTTCAACAACCCTGCTAGAGAAAAAGTTTTTTAAAAATTATATTTGAAAAAGCAAAACAAAGTAATGTATGTAAATGTAATGTGGGATATGTAAATTTAATGGATATTTATGTAAATAGGTATGTGACTTTAATAAACTTTTTCTAACCTAGTTGAAAATGGATTTCTAAAAATAGGTACTATAAAAGAAACAATAGAATGAAAAATTTATTTATAGCCTCCTCATGCCCCCAGAAAGCCTTACAAACAAACCTATTTTAAAGATTCACCCGTTATAGAATTTTCCTTCTTTAAAGATGTCTGGCCCTCAGTATTGGGTAGTCCAGTTGGTTCTGCTGTTTTGTTTTGTGTGTAGCATTTTGCCCTCTGGACACACAGACTCTAAACAGAGCCGCGCAGCTTGGCTCTGGGTTTCTTTTGCAGCCCTCAAAATGACAAAGCAGCTAGTAAGTGTCACAAATAGACCAGAGTGGATGAAACAATAACCAGATTCACATGTTCACACTTAAAAACAGATCTGCATAATTTAAAACCTCCACTTCAGCAATCCAAAAATTCATGATAGCAGGCTTAAACTTCAACGTCCTTCAACATGTTCAACTAGAAGAAAGTCTGACTCTGTGGAGACCCGCCTTCTTCTTAGCCTCTCCTGCCTGCGTCAAAAGAGCAACAGGCCAAAAGAAAAGGGCAGAGAAGCAAAGGGCAAGTAACATGCAAACTAGATTATATAGAGTCGTTCTAAGCAGCATTTTCATCATGTGGGCCTCAAATAAACTTGTCACCAGACATCATGTGGGCTTTCAGAGCCAAAACCTCCAGAAGTTTTTGACACGACTCCTTAGTTTCTGAAACAACTATTTTTGGTGAAATAACATTGCCTCTGCTTCTGTGACATATCCCAGAACAACAGTAAGCTCGAGATCAGACAGAAGGGAATTTTATTTTGATTTAAACTTTCGCTCAATGAGAGAATGAGGGATGGCCATATTATGTATGGGCAAGTCCCCCAGTAAAAGCTGAGACAACGAAAACAGAGTCAGGTCACACTGTGTTCTTTCTTGGGATGGCTGCTCACCCCGATTAGAAAATTGGGACCAAAAAAGATAAACAGGCTTGATTCTTAACTTCTAACTTGGTCTGTAAGAACTGGAAAGCCTCCTGATCTACCCAAAAGGAGGTAGAGATTATGAAAAGCAGGTCTCACCTCGACTATGGCCTCTGTCCCTGATCCTTGCTCCTAGCTCCCAAGTGAAAAATTGTCGGGAACTCCGCTACACAAAACCTTGTTGCTACTCAGAGCTTTCTCATATTTTTCATTTATTGCTGCTATTTAGTCACTTGCATACCACTAGTTCTACAACTAGAGTGTTCGTCTACAACTGAATGGGCCATGGTTATTTACATAACCTGTACGTCCAGGTTGTAGTTCACTACAACCATGAGGCTTTTCAAAAAATATTAACTATGACCTGGAGATATAGTTCCAATATCATGATAATCAAATAATAAAATTACTGCTCTCTGTCTTTCCCCCCCATGTCCAGACTGTTGTTTTTAAACGTATCCATAGGTTGCCTGTGATGGATGATGTCTCTGGTGATCTGGCTCAGAACTCTGACCTGAGCTTATGAGTGTCACTTAGAAATGAATTGGGAAATTGAAACTAAGTCAGTGGGCTCTGGGGAAGGAACTGAGGGTGAGGTGACTTGGGGCCAAGGGGCTGCTGTGGACAAGCTGGAGACTTGGGAAACCTGACCAGTAAAAAGAGGAAATGAACTTGATGCCCAGGGAAAAGCAAGGACATCATGTAGGAAAGACCACAGTGCCTCTCTTCTATTCCATGAGGCCGGGCTGTACTTCACTGCCTATTCTTAGATTCCCAAAAGAGCTCTCTATGTCCTTATAATAAGCCCCCTTTCTGTGGACTAAAATGAGTGGGTCTCTGTTTCTTCAATCCAAAGAGCCAAAACCAAAAATCACTGGTGATGCTGTGGAAGAGACTTCTACACCCTTGGTAAGAATGGAGATGTTTCCCAATCCTGCACAATGATGGAAATAACTTGCCATGCTAAAACACAGATTGCTAGGCACCTTCCTTGCAGATTATGACTCCAAAGTTCTGACTCAGGCCCCAAGAATATACTCTTCTTATACTCATGCAAGTTTGAGCCACACTCGATGAGGTGAATTCTGAGGTCCTTTCAACTGCAAGGTCAACAAACACAAACTAACCATTCCTCCACGCACAGAAGTCATTTAAGTGCACAGATTTGGAATCAAAGACATATTCCTTGTTCTCAAAAAAATAGAACTTTGTTCTGGAATACACTAGACTGGGCCAATGAATAGAAAGCCTTTAGAAACCGGGGAAGAAAGCTGAACTGTGCGTGTGTGCATTTTTGTGCGTTCACACTTTGATCTAATTTTAGAGATGAGAGCAAACTCTTTTAAAAAGCATTTGAACTATGTCTGCATTATATATAATTAAATCCATATAACCTGTTAAATACATGGGCTCCACCTCCCCAATGTAGAGCTGAACATCACATGGTTATGTGCTATAGGGAGGAACATAGCCTATTTGAAAAAGACCAAGAAAAAAACAGTGCAAGCATGGTCAGGAAAAGGATTTGAAAGTCAAGATTCCACAAGAGTAGTGCAGACCTCAATTAATTAACAAGAATTCTACAAAGTTGCTATAAAAGTACTAAATTCAAATTTCAGAGACAGTGTGATCCAAATCCACAAGAAATGTCTTGTGGGACTTTGGAAGAACAGACATAAGCTTCAGGTTGATTTGGACTTTTGCTTTGCTTCAACATCTAGTTCTAATAGAAGCTATAAATAATGTCATGACTCCTACTTGAAGCGATATTGCTCTTCTGAAAGTAATCTTAGTAAGCCTCCTACTTAGAAGATAGGCCTTCAGCCCCTAGGGGCCCTGAAAATAGCAGCGTTTCAACATGGATGGGAGCTTAATACTTCAAACAGACGGATAGGGGCTAAAATCTATTAATCCATTAATCCTATTAGTTGTGTGACTGACCTCGGTGGGCAAGGTCTGTTTTCTCTGTCTATTTTCTAACCTATAAAATAGGACCAAAAACAGCTACCTCTTAGCAACAGGGTAAGCATTAAATCAGATAATATATGGACAGTACTTAACACAGTCAGGACTTAAGACAGTACTGGCACATAGTCAAACCTCAATAAATAGTAGCTATAAGCACATTTAGAAGATTGTTCTAAAAGGGCACGTGGTGATCAATCAACCCAACCCTCACATTGTGCTGTCACAAATGTTTAATAAACGTTTAATAAATGACAGTTGTTCTTGGTTCTTATGTCTCATGTCTGCTATCATGAGTGTTCCTTTGAAGGTCAAAGCTGGTGTTTGTAAATCATCAGACACAGCTCCCAGCAGACAGTAGGCCCTCTATAAATGGTGGTCATTGTCATTATAAAATAAAAGTAATCAATGCAAAATTTTTAACATAGTGCTTGGCACATAGGAGCATTCAGAATCACCTTTCAAAAAGTCAAATATTATTGTTAATATTATTATGTAAGATATTGATACAGCAAATTTTAATAATATTTTCAGATTTTTTAAAGGAACGACCAAAAACGCAACATAGTATCCAGTAGACAGAGCAGTGGAAAACCTGGGTACTGTTTGGCCTATCCCTAACACTTGATTATTAAGTGTTTCTACAACAGCAAAGGGATTTTTTTTTTTTTAAGAAATAGTAGCTACTCTCTATTGAGGAATTATGAGTAGCAGGGCCAGAATAAGAACCAAAAGCGGTGTGACTAAAGTTTGTGCTCTCTGCCTCCTGTGGATGGCCAGATCCAATACTACTTTTTTAATGACATAAAGCCATCATCCTTTGCACTTTCTTAACTAGGAAACATTGCTCACAAAGCCCTACACTGGACCCCATTCTTCAAGAAAAACCTCAGCTGAGCTCAGACAAAGAGAAGCACAGGGAAAGGAACTCTTGTACTTGAACAGCCACAATGTGCTACCTTATGATGTCTGTTGTCTCACTTAATGCCCAAGCTTTAGAAGGCAGGTGTCATTTTCTTCACTTGTTATTCTGAGGAAGCCGGCACCCCAAGGGTGAAACAATTCTCCTGGAATCACACAAACAGTGGGTGACTGGACAAGAAACAATTCACAATTGCAAAGATGTGGAAACAGCCCAAGTGCCCATCAATACATGAGTGGATTAATAAAATGTGGTATATGTATACCATGGAGTATGACTCAGCTACAAAAAACAATGGTGAACTCGCACCTCTTATATTATCCTGGATAGAGCTAGAGCCCATTCTACTAAGTGAGGTATCACAAGAATGGAAAAACAAGCATCACATGTACTCGCCATCAAATTGGTACTAACTGATCTGATTGGCACTAAGGTGCTCACGTGGTAGTAATACTCATTGGGTGTTGGTCAGGTGGTAGCGGGATAAACCCACAACTAATGGGAGCAGAGCACACTGCATGGGTGAAGGGCATGCTTGTAGCCCTGGCTTGGGCGAGACAAATGCATTACATGTAACCAAAATGTTTGTACCCCCATAATATCCTGAATTTAAGTAAGTAAGTAAATAAATAAATAAATAAAATAAAAATTAAAAGAAAGACTTTGAAGCCGGGCTCTTGTCTGCTCCAGGTCAGGGCACGGAAGGCCAACCACAGACTGGGGCACACTCAGAGATGCTCATATGGCACCAGCCTCCTGCTGTGCTGGTGCCCTGTGCTGGCAGGATTCTCACCAGGAGCCTTGCTGCCCAAGACCACACAGCAAGAGGGAACGGCCTGCCCCTCCTGGTGCAATCAAAAGGCAAACCCAGCATATTTTCAAATTCCACATGATGTGGTAAAAAGTATTTGAATGACTTTAGCCCTACAGTATTTTAAGGCTCTCCCTTCCTTTGCAGAAAAACATAGATGCTAAACTTCCAAATGCCTCCCTAGAGAGAAAATAAACCTCTTGCTCTTGTTCTTTCCAAAAGAAGCTCAATTTCTTTTGGGGAAAAAAAGTCAATCTGCATCGTCAGAAGAATAGATTTAACCAATATGCTCTTTTCAGGTTTCCTTTTGCTTAGGCTCCCTCCCAGACAAAAGCCAGGGAACACGCACTCCCCCAAAGCACCATCAGTGGACCCCAAATCATGCCCCTCCTTCAACCGGGCTCTATGAAGCTCCATCCAGCTCTGCCGGGGATCTCTCAACGATGGAAAGGACAATCCAGCAGCCCCTACAACTTCATTAGAGGCCGGATGAAAACAGGACAGGAGACACAGGACTCCAAAATCATAACATGAAGCTGTTATGCAAGAGTCCTTCTCAGAGGCAGGAATGTGTACCTGGCCAGATGTGTCCGAGGAGACCCAGAAGGCCCAGACCCATTAGGATCAGGAAAAGCAAAGAAAGACACAGTAAGCCAGGCAAGGCCTGGTGTCTCAGCCTAGAATGTTTTGCTTTCACTCAGGTTCATGAACATTTATAAATACTATTTGCAACTCTTCTCCTCCAAGTTTTCTCAAAGGTCCTTGGGGTTATCTGGAGACAAAAATGCCAATTTAATAAGAAAAGAAACTGAAACTAATAAGAAGGTGACTAGCACAGGGATTCTTGGGAATTTCTTCAGGCAACTAGGAAAAGAACCTATGTTGGTCCCCAAGTCATTTGCTCTGAAGTCAGGAACTTGAATGGGAATCTCAGGGCTACAACTTAAGCCGGTTTCCTCACCTGTAAAATAGGGCTAACAAAAATACCTCCATCGTAAGGATATTGTCAGTATTCAACTAGATGATCTTGGTAAAAGGGTCCAGCAGTCAGGATCCCATCTGGAGACAGAAAGCACACAATAGTATGAACAGAGAAGGTTCAGTATAAAGAATTATTAACTATTTATGGGAGATTAGCTGCTTGAAGGGAATCAAAGAGTTATCTAAAAAATATCCAGGTCTGAGAGCAAGAACCCAAGGAACAAACTTGGAGGAAAACTCCCACCAAGGCTGGGATTTAGACCCCCTTAGAGAGGGCATAACTGCAGCCCATGGTTAGCAGAGAACTTGTTGGTCAGAGCTGGCCAGTAGGCAGCAGGGCAGCAGCCACAAGAAGGAAACCAATGCTCCTGCCAAGACGCTGCGGGTCAGGGAACCACACACCTGAACCGGCAAGTGGGAAGGTGAGCATCAGTAGGTATCAGTGCACGACTGGCCCCTGCACACCTCAGGAGCAAGATCCACAAATCCACAGATTGCACACCTGCACCAGGAAGAAAAGCCTCTAGGGTCCTTCCAGGGCCCTCTCCCAGCTAGCAATGAAAAGATGTTCCAGTGTCATAAGCAGGGCCATGAAGAGTGGGTTTGGAGCTGAGCAGTTACAAATCGGTACCTAGTTGTCATCATCATTGCGCCTACAGAGTCATATGCCAGAGTACATGGGAAGTGGGGATGGAGCACTGAGTGCAACTGGTATCCCGCCTACACTCTGAATTGAGCTTGTCTTCTAAACTTGGATTGGGGCACAGATGGCCTGGAAAATGGCACCAAGTGCTACTGGAAGGCTGTGACCTTCTGCTGCACCTGCCAGGATCTGTGAGGCTCTCTCCCTGCTAAGCTCACATGCACTCAGGGAAACCTCCACAACAAGCAGAGTTGCCAGTTGTCCTTTTGTAAAATCCACCCAAACTCAATGCTGTGCAAGTAATGTCACTTTTGATCATAGTCCCTGGAGAGCATTGGCCAAAAAAGTCAGCCAAAATGCAATGTACTGTCTGACTCCCACCTTCTCACCAGAGAGTCCCTTATAGGTAACACAAGACGAGTACAGGCAACTTTGGCCCACCACTGCCAAACACAAAGTAATAGACATTGACTCACCTTGCAACGAGGGGGGACCTGAATCAGAACCAAAGATAAATGCCCATACTTGGGTAAGAATCACATTGGATTTGGTAACATCTGGGAAAAGCTGCAAAGACTTCTTTTTAAAAGAAGTTGCTTTCTGATGGCTCTAGCATCATCCAGCTTTTAAGTTAGGAGTTTGGCTGGGATAACCACCCGAGGTACTTTTCTATCCCCAGCTCCTGCGGGGAGGTAACAATGTGTGCCACAGCTTGGGATAAAACTGAAAGGAGGATTGTGGAGGGAAGGCCCTGAGGGCCTCATATTTCCACAGCCAGCGTGTGCCAAGGAGCAGCCCCAGGGGTCCTCAGTGGGAAGTCATTCCTGGCCACACAGGAGACAGCAATAATCCACCATTACTGGATAAAAAGTCCAAGGACCAAAATAACTGAGAAATGATGACACACTGAAACAAAGTGGCAGGTCTTGTTTCCAGAAATTTCCCTTTGAGGAAGAAAACAAGGGGCCTCCTATTTGGCTGTGCAAGTGGCAGGGAAGGAAGAACATATTTCAGCTCAGTATGTATAGCTGTGCTCCGGGCGGGACTGGGCTGGGCTGGGCTGCAGCAGTTTTTCCATCTACATTTTTGAGGTGCTTCCAATTTCTTCTGAATGAACATTTCCCAAATATTCTGCCTGAAAATTATCTCTTCCCAGCTCTAGACATGCTTTGCTTTCTCGAGGTGATGCCACAAGGGAGCTGCCAAGTGTAGTGGTACCCAGCTAAGTCGGAAGAACTTTTCTTCAGGTTTGGGTGGAGCTTTTCAGAATCACAAGGCTCTAGAGCAAAGTGGGTGGATCTTCCAGAACCTGACACTTGTACTTAAAAATGAACATATCTAAAACAAACAGCCCATTTTCCAAATGAGGCATCCAGGGCTCAGTGTGGTAATGGACTTGTCTGACAACATTTAACAGTTAGAAGTGGATCTGACATACCCCTCTCTCCTGCCCCATGCTGCAACTACCTGAACAACATATGCAGAGATTAGTGCTCAAGATAATCCTGTTTTGCCCATCGGTTCTTAGTCCAACTAGTCATAAAAAATTACTTTAGTTGGATAGGACACTGCAGGGGTAGTGGTCAGGGTTATGACTAGGGTTGGGGCATGAGCTGGGGTTTAGACAAGGATGAGGGTTAGGAAAATAGTTCAAGAAAATAGAGTAACATCTTCCTTCGAAGTATCTCAATTTCCCTTTTTACCTGGTCTGCCCTAGGTCCATGGATATTGACAATATGAACAAAATTACAGACTGAGACATAAATTGACACATTCTGCAGTTTCACAGTACTAAAGCCAGTGTGTATCTATTACCCATTGCTATGTAGCAAAGTACCCCAACATGCTGAAAATAACAAAAGTTTTATTGCATGAACTTCTTGAAGGTCAGGAACTTGGGCAACGCTCAGCAGGAACGGCTCTTCTGTGCCCCACATGGTGATGGCTGGGGCATCTCAGGATCTGAGAGGGCCTCACTCACATGACTGGCGCTTTGGTGCTGGCTATTAGCTGGAGTGCCTCCTTCTCTTCTCCACAGCCTCTTTTTCCACATACCTCTCCCTCCAGCAGGGTGGCCTGGATTTCTTTATAGGATGACTGGGTTCCAAGGGGGAAAGTGGAAGCTGCAAGGCCTCTGTAAGGTCTTGGCTTGGGAGCCCTGGAACATAAATTGCACCATATTCTATTGGTCAAAGCAAGTCCCAAGTCCAGATGGATCCCATGGGTGGGGAGAGAGATTCTACCTCTTAGCAGAAGAGCAGCAAAGTTATATTACAAAGGTTACAGGACCAGGGAGGCACGGCTCCTGAGGGGCCCCTTTTTATAATTTGTTCCATAGCACTTATTACAGGAAGGATAGTCTGACATAATGTAGAGAGAAGTGGAACCTGGAGCTGGTGGTGAGATCTGATTCCACTCTGCCCCTTGCTTTCAGTGTGGTTTCAGGCAAGTCACCTCCTCTGCTTCCTATGATATAGGAAATTTCTTCTCCTAGGTGTATTAGTGTACAGTGTACAGTGTACACTAATACAATACATCTAATATTAGGTGTACAGTGACTCAGCTGGAAAGACCAAATGAGATAAATGAAATAAAAGCATGTTGAAAACTTTGGGCTGTAATGCAATTCTAAAACTTTTTAATCTGTATATTAATGTCAGATTCTCATATTTATACTCTTTATCTTTCTAAAAAGCATTTGAGGCAGCTAGTGGATGGCAGGCAGGGGGGAACTTGACAATCCTGAGAAGAGCTGCCCTGCCCACCAGCTCTGCACCTGATGACACGGTGAATCCCTTACCTTCCCCGACTCTGTGTGTCTTCATTGGCAAAAGTACATTTTTGTGAGGGTTATCACAAAATGCCTAGCACAATCAATACTAAAATTCCTTTCATCACTGTTATTATTCAAACATTTAGATTGTGAGCCAAGAGTCTGAAACTCATATTTGAATAGTCAAAATTTCTAGAAAAATACCAGTTCAGTCTCTGCCTGAGTAGCTTTTTGACTTAGACTTTAATTTTGAAACAAAACCAAAACTAAAAATTTTTTTAAGCTGGACTCATCTCTTCTTTAAAGAAAAAAAAAAGTTCTATAACCTAAGATAGTTTCTGTCATTGGGAGTGTGAGAAATCCCATCTTAAGAAGCAGAGTGGCCACCTCCCCTTGGCCTCAGTCTGCAGAGCGGCTTTGCCATGGCAGGAATGTCCTCTTGGGCCTGTGGGCTGTGCAGGGACACAGACACCACACTTTATGTCACTCATCCCACCCCAGAGCTGGTCTTCCTGGCTCCATGCTCTGCCAGTGCCCAGCCCCACTTAGAGGTTCCAGAGAACCATGTCTGGATACTTAAGCACAGGTCTGGCAATGTAGAAAATATGGGGTGGGGCATTCTCCCCCACTCCCCAATCGCTTGACCTGGGCGTAGCTGCTCTGTAGTCCTTCGGTGCAATTTGCTGGCATTGGGTCAGGCTGAAGCAATCTTCCCCGTGCACACTGTGCTCACATCCCTGCTCCTCCTCCAACCACTTCTCTTTTGCCCCTGCTTGCACCCAGCCTCAGAGCTCATGACCAGCACTGAAGTCAGCTGGATGTGGCTGCACACACAAATCGGTGTGGATGGCCCTGAGGACCAGGGTCCTGGGAAAAGGAAAGAGGTCAAGGAGATGACTCATGGAAAAGCAGGGACGGCCTCCCCCAGCCGAGCAGAACCCAACCCTGAATGGCGCTGAGGGGATGGGCTCTTGAATAGAGTGAACACCAGACGAAGGCGGTGCCTATCCTGATCTGTGCTTAAGTGCACTTGAGAAAACTAAGTTTGGACCTGAGCAGTAGCAAACTAGAAACCATCACAGGTTCTGAAAAGAGTCATAGGTGTGTGTAATCGGTACTTTGAAAGATTCGTTTTTGAGGCTATGACGATGGGTTAACAACATTGTTTATCAGCCCTGGCTCTAGAATCCTGGGGATCTTCTTGTTTTTAATTTCATGCCTAGATTTAATTGATTTAATTGGTCTGGAGTGTTAAGTGCTAGGAGATGATTCTAATAGGCAGCCTGGATTGAGAGTTCTAGGTTAGAGGGAGGAGCCTCCAGCCCTGATTCCCAACTCTTAGCACATATTAGAATCACAGGAGGGGCTGGCTAATGCATATATCACTGGGCCCCACCCTCAGAACTTCCAGTTCAGCAGACGTGTGGTAGGGCCAAGAATTTGCATTTCTGGCAAGTTCCCAGGTGATGCTGATGCTGCCAGGTGAGTCCTGGATCAGGATTGAAGCTGTGCTAATGAGGGCAACAGATACACCTGGGACATTTTAAAGGCAGGACACATGGCTCTCCATGCATTGGTTTGAAGGGTAAGCCAGCAATGGCAGGTAGTGTGAGAACAGGCCTGGTGATGTGGCTTTGAGCATCGTCAGCACAGGACAGAACACTGCAGGGATTGTGTATGTCTCCATTTTAATTTCACACAGCTCCATGTCAGATTTCTGTGCCTTGCATTCCAAACTACTTTTGATTGGCATGCTCAGTATATATCAATGCCATCTAAATGGTCTAAGTGAACTCTATTTGTAGTGATCTGGGAATATTTGAGATCCCATTCTAAAAACACATTCTGGGTTTTTCCAAATCTGCATGGTGCTTTCCTCCAACTTGCAAACTTTCATCCTATGTTGTTCAGCCAGCTTGAGCTCCTCTTGCCAGGATCCAGCATCACAAAGGGAGGCTGTAAGGTATTATCACTGAAAGAAACATAAGGTCAACCTTAAGTTACTGCAGGAATTGTGGAGAATTCCAGTAAAATTGCATACTATGAGAATCTGACTCGTGTCGTCACAAATACATGGTTCTTGCCGAGATAAACTATGGCTGTGGAATTCCTATTTGGGAAACAGAATGTTCTTTTCAGAGAACTTTCCTCAAAGAAAGCCTAAACTAAATAACCACCCACGAGAAGGTAATATAAACAAGATAGTAACATCAGGAGCTTAATCCAGGACAGGACCCTTGCAAACCCAATACGGTTAGTACATGCTTAAGGCAAGCAACATTTTTCAAGAAAAAAAATGAGTCATGATGATGTAACAGGATAGAATGTAATCTAGCCAGCCGTGTGGGTCATTCGGTGAGACCAGATGGGTGGTGGTGGGGAGGGAGGAAGACAGCCTGGGAGCCCACCCTGGCAAGAAATCCACACTGGGGTGGGAGATGAATGGAACACAGTCTCCAGGCTGACCTACCTGGCTTCTTTCAAACAACTGGCAACAGGCTGAGAAAGTTCTGCGACTGAGGGGTTATTAATTTTCTCTCATTGTCAAAATTCTTGGCTTTAGGGAAGAAGCCAATTGCCAAGCAAGCACAGAACCCGTCTCCACTCTGGGCCACAGCAGCTTGTGGCCTCTCGGGAGAACCAGGTCTGGGATGCTCTGAACGTGGGTTCATTCGGTTATTCATTCATTCATTCCACAAACATTCCTTGATTGCCTACAACCTGCCAGGCCCTGTGACAGAGACAAGTTAAATGTCAGTTGTCCTTGTCCTCAGGGAACTCAGTTCAGAGATCAGAAGAGATGACCGACCATTGGGTGGGCCTGCAATACATGCAGATCATCTACACCAAAAGCTGAAAGTAGCCCCTGGGTTTGTCAAATGGAGGTTTAAAAGATAAAATGAGAGGTCGGGCTTCAGTCTGGCTGGCAGTCACTAACCTGTCGTCAGCAGGCAAGAATGAAAAAAAGCAAGCTAATTTTGCCCTTTTTTTATTGCCAAAATTAAGCACAAGTAGGAAAGAAAAGTCATCACAAAAGCATCCAAAAATCCTGCATGCGAAAAACAAAGAGTCTGTGATTAATTAGGCCACACTCTTCCCCGAAGTTGATTGTACTAAATAATAAACCGTTTCTTTCATGCTCTCGCTCCAGAAAAATGCGGCCTGGTGCAGAAGAGCTGGGAGCTCAGGGAAGGAGGCAGGAAATTCAGGTAATAAATAATTGCTGGTATTTACTGAGGGCTGGCACTAATCTAAGCAGTGTCTATATACTAACTCATGAATCTTCACAATTACCCTATAAAATGGGTACTGTCATTAGCCTCACTGTGCAGAGGAAGAAGGGGCACAGAAACACTAGGTGACATGCCAACAGCCACAGAGCCATGAATTGAACTGAGTCTGTGCAAAAGGCCCTGGTGGCCGGGCTTTCCCTGCAGCTCCAAATGGGGTGTCTGTGCTCCTTGGCAGCATACACAATTGATACGGCAGGAGCTTTGGGCCAAAAAGCCTGAGCTTGAATCCTGATTCTGCTGCTTGGTGGTGTGTGATTTTTACTAAGTTACTTAGCTTCTCAAGTCACAGTGTCCTCATTGGTCAAAAGGTACTAGCAATCTCTTTCAAGATTGTAGTGAGAATGTGAGAATTAAATGAGATAAAATTTAAATCCATACAGGATTCCATGCCTGGGGAGAGCAGTTTCGCCTGACTATGGTGTGCATTCCACACCCATGAGTTTCAATAAAGTTCATCCAAGAAGTTGCGTGCCTTCCAGAGATACATCAAAGCTGTGACGATTCACACATTAGCAGGTCTGACTGATTCATCTGTACCGCCAGTAAAAGCCAGGCAGTTTCTTAATTTTCCAGAGCTTCTGATAAACTCAGAATGATTTACTTTGAAATTCCAGAAGTACAGTCATTAAATTTTTTTTATTTCAGAATATAATGGGGGTACAAACATTTCGGTTGCGTGTAATGCCTTGCCTCGCCCAAGCCAGGGCTATAAGTGTGCCCTTCCCATTATTTTAACAGAGGAAATTAGCAGTCTGTATCACTAGAATAGCAGAGCAATGTGTGGCTCTCTGGGTTATATAAGATAACTGAGCCCTCTTATTAGGAACAGAAGACTCATCCTAGTCCAAACAGGGACTGAATACCATGGAGATGAATGAAGGTTCACGTTGAACTGATATACTGTAGAAAAATTTAGTACTTAACGTTTTCACAGAACTTTAGAACTGGGACCAACTGTGTAGAAGTCCTAAAGATCACCTAAGCCAACTGCCCTTCCTAATGCTTGAAATGATTAGATGAAATGAGGACTAAGCATCTTTTACTTTAATATTCTATGGATTCTTTAATAAACCATTTTATTTTCTTATAAGCATTTTCAGTGCTCAATTTTATGTCCTGGTATATGCTTGATGCTCAGTCAATATCAAACAAATGAATTCTGAGACTTTCCAAACAGACTAGGGGTACTTAACTTGGGTTCTATCCAGTGCAAAGTATTAAGACTCTAAAATAATACACAAAATCAACGTGTGCCTTTCACTGAAGAGCAGGTACATACTTTTCATTTGTTTCTCATGAGGTCTGTAAATAGACCAAAACAATACATATTTTAAGAACCAGGTGACTACAGTGTACAATGGCCAAAATATACTGATGTAGGCCCCCTTTTTGGACTCAGCATATGATGTCTATGTGGAAGACAAAATAAGCTCCAAAAGATTCGCAAATAGTTAAACGTCATCTTCCTAGTGCAGAAAAATTTGGAGCACACTGCTGAGTTGGTTGCTTGAATACAAATGAGCAACATGCACACCCCAACGTGGAAAACAGTATTCTGCTAGATACCTCCTGGTTTCTGTATTTCTAGTGGGAATATTAAGAGCTCACTATTTTTTGCGCTTCTATCGAACCAGAGCACATTATTTTATGCCTAACAATAGCGATATTAAATATTAGAAGTACAGTGTAATGAAAAGACAACAGGTTTTGTGTCAGACAGACCTGGGATCAAAGTCAAATTCACAGTGTATTACCTAGATGCCTTGGGCAAGTCATTTATCATCTCTGAACTTCAGCTTCCTCACCTGCAAAGTACAGGTGTTAATGCCAACCACAGAGGGTTGCTCTGGGGACTGATGAAATAATAAATACATGTTGAAATGAAGCTAGGAAAGAATGTTCTTATCTTACTGAAAACCACTAACAGCAGATTAAGACCTGCAAAGATTATTGAGCAACTACAATGAAATGTTGTCTTGAAGTCTGAAGGGAAGGATTTCAACAGACACCATAGTCTGGTGGATGATACATACACCCATTCATTCATTCGAAAGTGTTCATTGAGTGTCTCCATAAGCCAGGAATACAGTGGTGAACAGGCACACGTTAAGCTAATGGTCATATAAATAAATGTGAAAATGAAACTGACTAGTGCTCAAAGGAAAGAGTCCTGATGCCAGGGAGTTTATAATAGGGAGGAGAGACGGAGGCATGAAGGTAGGGACGTTTGGCCTGAGATCTGAACATGAGTGAGTGGGTTCCAAATAGGAAAGAGGGTAGGGAGAGAATTCCAGCTGATGACTGCAGATGTGAAGGAGAGGAGGAGATAGGGCAATAACCAGAGATGCACAGTCAAGTTAGGGCATTATCATTATTATTATTGGAATTTTTGAATGAAACGCTGAAGCAACAGATAGAACATTCCAAACATGATACAAAATGATCAAAGGAGGTGTTCTGAAGCCAGTTGCATAACCTTTTTATGACCCTTCATCTACATTGCTACTGTAATATAAACAGGACAGAGGTTATTGGAGATGAGGTGAGGGACTCTGGAGAGAGCTGCTGGTGTGCTGTGGACCCCGCCCCACTCCATGGGGGGACACATGGGAGGTTTGTCCCTCCCCACAAACCTACAGAAAAGACCTGCCCAAGGCAACTTGGAAAGCTTCATCTGAGTCCCCCTAGTGTTCAGGGAATGATGAGGACAGATGCTCTGATGGAACAGTAAATGTGTGGCTGCTGCTACGGGGGTCAGTCTGTAAGATCCTGAGGGGCGGAGTCCAGACCAGGCTCAGGCTCCAGTATTGAACCACCTGCCTCCAGGAGGAAGCCTAAGACACCAACTGCACCCCTCTGATCACAAAAGCATCACTGGTCATCTAGCCTCCAGTGACTGTCCATTCTCCCAACCCTCTCAGCACTTCCCTCCAGTACCAGAAAACTACAAAAAAAAAAAAAAAGATATCATTTCATCCATACTGTTTTGAATATTCCTGAGATTACAATTGCAGCAAAATAGACTGACACCCCTGGGCAGTAAGATATGACCATGATGGTATGGATGGAGATATTAGAGATATTTAAAAATTTGGGATTTTTGCTGAGGTTTTTGGGGTTTTTGTTTGTTTGTTTGTTTGGTAATGTTGTAATATTTTTGTTTATTTTTTAAATAGCCACCATGGGAAGGGGTATTGCTTGTTAACACATTTTGTTTCTACACAGGAATAGTCAAAGGGAATTGTAATGGCAGGAGACAGGGACTCCTACACAGCAGGGAAAACCCAAAAGTTATGCTTGCTTTTGCTATTTGAAGTTGCATGCCTCCTATATGCCTGGGAAAGTATATCTACATCCCAAGAGCAGCTAATATGTGATCTCTTTAACATTATTTTTATGAGAGAGCCTTGATTTAGCATTTACCATGTGCCAAGCATTATGTTAAGCCTTGGTGTATGGTTCTTCAAAAATTGTTGTTAGGGAAAAAAGGACAACCCTTGTCCCTCCTGCCTTTCTTCCCAGCACCATATTTGCTTTATGACATGCTTGTGACATTTTGGTGCTCACAGGGGCCCTGACTTCAAAGACAAGCTCTCCTGGCTCCTCTTCAGAGCAGGACAGTCTCATGTAGGGCTCACCTCTGAGGCTGTAGACCAAGAGTTGCTGAGTCCACAACCCAAACCTACCTTTGCAGCCACTCCTACTGGGGTTGTGGATTAACTACTGCACTGTGTTCTCGTACAGATTTTAATACATATTTTTATATGTGTATATTCCTAAATGACCAAATTTGGTGTCAGGTTTTATATATAGGCCACCATAATTTATATTATGTACTGGTTCAATTAATGTTTTCCTTATACTTGTTAAGAAAAAAAGGAAAGAAATGTTTATTTTTTAATTTCAAAATATTAAGGAGGTACAAATGTCTTAGGTTACATAAGAAAAAAAAGTTTTTAAAGAATTATTGTTGTTGCTGTCATGAAGCAGAGCCAGTATTTGAAGGCCAGATTTGTCTGGTTTTATGGTCCACGCTCTTTTTTAAAATCTCTTACATTATGCTGGATAGAGATTGAGCCCATCCTTTGAAGTGAGGTATCACAAGGATGGAAAAACATACACCACATGTACTCGCCATCAAATTTGTACTAACTGATCAACACTAAGGTGCTCACATGATAGTAATACTGGGTGCCAGTCAGGTGGTGGGGTGGGGGTGGAGGGGATTGGGGGTAATCCCACAGCTAATGGAAATGGGGCACGCTGTATGGGGGAAGAACATGCTTGTAGCTCTGGCTTGGGAGAGGCAAATGCATTTCATGTAACCAAAATGTTTGTACCCCCATAATATCCTGAATTTTAAAAAAAATTGTTTTATAAATTTAAGGAATATAAGTGCAATTTTATTATATGGATATACTACATAGTAGTGAAGTCTGGACTGCTAGTGTATCCATCAGCCAAATACTGCCCCAGAATATCAGATCCTTGACTAGTCACTGCTTATAAGAAAATAATTTTAAACACAACAACAAAGCTTCAAAACTAACCCAATGGTTGTATGCAGAGCTGTATTCAGGTTGCAGGAACGAGATGTGGACATGCTCCAGAGTCACCTGGCTTCTCTACCAACCAGGCCACCTCTGTTAACTCACGTGTTGTGTTTAATGCTGCCTGTCTGCTGCCACCACAGGTCAGAGCGACACTTTGGCCACGAAGCCCACACGCACTGGCTCTCCACTGCAGCTCCTCTCTGGGGCCTTGCGGTGGAGGGCAACTCCTCATGCTCCAGCAGCTGCAGGAAGCACCGAGTGACATCACCTCCCCCTAAGCCAAGAAGCCTCCACAAGGTCAGGCCTGGAGCAGCCATCTTTGGATAGAAAACACACAAATAATCTACCTCTTTCCGCCCTGGAGAATGAGCTCACAACCCCCGGGAGCCCGGCTCTATGTGTGTGCCAGGTGATGTCAGGGTTAGTGTCCTGGCATTTTGACACTCTGCAGGTGCTTCATTCATGGAACACCACACAGCCCATACCAGATGGCAGTGTGGGAGATGGACACTCAGTGCTAGACCTTCTCTCACTTTAAGTTATAAGGCCTTTGGGGGACAGACTCGCCCACTTTCTTGGACTGCATTGTATGGATGTTGAGCCAACCAGAACGGGATGGACACTGGGGCAGGGCGGGGATGGAGAGAGCTTCTCTAGAGATTTCTCTACAAATAAAAATTCCTGACTCTCACTTCTACCATCGACTGTGATTATCTGGTTCATGGAAAATCCTGCATTGTTGGCCAAACATGGGAATGGAGTGGAAAAGTTAAAAGAAAGCTAATTTGCTCACTGCACGGTGAGCAGAACTATATAGAACAGGAAAGAAGCCCATGCAATGAGCTGGATGACCTGACACCTAACCTGGGTCCCCCTACTCTCCACTCTGCTTGGTCCTAAGCAAAGAGTAAAAAGAGTTCAAAATCAGCCTGTATTTTAGCTCCATGAAAAATGAAATTTTTTGTTGTTCTTCAGTTGCTGATACAGTTGGCCAGACTGTACTCTGCTTTCTCAACACAGATAAGAAATGGGCGTGAATAAAATTAGGGTGTTTCTTTAAACCCCTCAAAAGAAAAAAGAAAAGTGCTAGTTTGATACCCATGTTTAAATTGCCTATTATTGCCTCATTTGAATCTTTTGAAGCTCAAGCCCTTTCTGTACCAGGAGGTGTCTGTTTATCTGCCTGATGACAGATGAGGCGTCAGGGACATGCACATGGGTACCACAGAAAGATGGTAGACGTTCCTTTGCACGTTCCTACGAACCTTGAATTCCAGCATCTCATCTAATGCCTGAAGCTGACTGAGGTGGCTCTTCAAGGAAAGGAAAGAGACAAGGAAGATAAGGAGGAAAGAAAGGAGGAGAAATGGTAAGAGCAAATGGAAAGATGAGTGGGGGAAAAAAGGAAGGAAGGGAAGCAGGAAAGGAGAAAGGGGAGAACGGAGAGAGGAAAGGAAGAGAAGAAAACTTGGGCTGGTCAGGAGCCCATTGGAGTTTATAAATAAACCACAGAAATAATGCAGCCTGGCTGTTCAGAAAATGGAAGGCTTGCTGCTTTTCCTGCCCGCCGTCCTGGGCCGCCTCAAGACGGGGGAATCGGCACAGCCGGGGGCTTCAGCCTGCGGCCCCAGCAGCTGTGAGTCCCTGGCTGCCCCCCAAGTGGCGCTATGCGGAGGGACCCTGGCAGGGCCAGCTGCGGGCATCCACACTGTTCTTGCTGCTGCTCAGGAATGTCCCCGGAGGAAGTTGGTCCAGTCCAAAGTCATTCTCTTCAAGATTTGATGAACAATCCTCCGAGGAATGGAGGGGCACCCAAGGTTTGCATCCTGACTCCACAAACAATGTGCCGGCAAGTTTATGTTTCCTCTGGAGGCTTAGCATGTCCTCCAGGAAACTGCAGGAAAGAGTGACCTCCTAGTGAAAGTTTCTCCCTGTGAGGGACATGGTCCCTTCGTGACACACAAATGCCTGTGCCAGAGCAGAGGAAAATGTCTGGACTTGAACCAAAGGGGCGTCCCTGCCTGCTCTTAGCAGCTGGCTCCTGGCAGAACTGGGAAGGGCCAAGGGCAAGACTCTGAATCCCTCATCCTCACCCTGCAGGCCGGCATTGCCTTTGTCTACCAGCGCCCATCGGTCACGGCCTTCCACCAGCTCATCCGTGCTACAGCAATCCCCGGGCACGTCCAGCCCCACGGCCTTCTCTCGCGTCGGCTCCAGACTCTCCCTTCGCCTTTCTCACCACCACGCCAGAGCAAAACAGCTCCGCTCCGGGGACTTCATCCAGCTGCTGACCTGATAGGGCACTTGAGCAGCTGCTGTTACAGCGGAGTCACACGGCCAGGGTTCACATTCCAGCTCTGCCATTCCGTGCTGGCGACCTTGGGAAAGTGACTTAACCTCTCTGAGACTCAGTCTCCCCATGTCTGCAGTCGTGATAACAACAACAAGGTTGTCAGGAGGATTGAATTGTGTCATCCCTTTGAGAGCAAAGACTGCTTTATCCACCAGTGTTTAGCTCATAGAAAGCACTGTGTAAATATTTATTGAATACATGCAAAATGCTTCACACAGTGTTTAGACCATAGAAGGCTGCAGTAAGTGGATAATGTTATCTCCCTGCTCTTTATTTTCTGCTTCTCAACGCCTCCCCTGGAGGAGCTTATTTTGGCCCTTGTATCAGTCAGGGTCCCAGCAGGAAACAGATGGTGTGTTTCGACTCAGGAGATCTCCACGAAGGAGCCATCTGCAGGGGTGACTGAGGGAACCAACAGAGGGTGGGCAGGCACTCTGGAAGTAGCCACAGCAGAAAGGTGCCGACTGCCCCAGACCTGGAGGGTCAGGGAGGGGAGCTGCCGCCAGAGCCCTGAGAGAGCTGAGAAGCTCTCAGCTGAGAAGTCAGTCCAGAGGGTCCAACCCCTTCAAGGGAGGAGTGGAGCAGAGTGGGAGAGGGGAGAATCAACACCCACCCACTTACTCCTTCCTCCCTCTGATCTCTTGCCGGTGCCTCCAATGGCCAAACCCAGGCTCCACTAATGAGACCCTTCGAGTCCGCTTCCACAGAACAGAGCAGAGTGGGCTGGGTCTAGCAGTGCAAATGGAAAAAGGTTTAGGATGGCCGTTAAACCCCCGCAGGATTTATATTAATAGGCATCTTTCCCAATCTACCTAGGCTCTTCAACAGGCTTGCACTAGAAAAGACAAGATCTTCTCAAAAAAACTCAGGTCAACAGGAAAGTTTGGATTCAAAGATGATATGAACAGGTATTTCACTTTGTTTTTCCTCCTGTTGGGGGAGTCTAAACATCTGGGACCCAGCTGCTCCATGGAGTTGATTCCACAGCTGTATCACACCTTTGCTGCCCTTCCTCACACTACACATTTCTACATGTCAAATCTAGCATTGGATACATGCTATGGCTGTGCTTTGAAAAAAGTAAAAGTTGAATCCAGGCATGAATAACCTATAGGTAAATTTTTTTTAATGTCTGCAAAATATGGGTAATTTTTTAAATAAATAATTCAAATCTATCCACATTATCATATCATCTTTGTATTGCTTACTGTATTTGTAATAAGACTCAAAAAAAAATCCCAGGCTGGAAGAACTAAATTAGTTTACTTTTGAAGTGCTGGCATATTTGTGGCAGGGAATAAGCTGTGTGGGCAAATTCAAAACCAGCTCTGCAGGGACCACCTGGTCTTTGAAGGCCAGTATTCGCTTTCCCAACACTACACAGTTAGGGTTGGGTGCACATCCTGCTAACTGGCATCTAGCCCCACTGCCTGACAGCTGCCCAGAGGCCCAAGGCCTTCCCTGGGCATTGAAGAAGTGCTGATATCTGAACACTAGCTCTCTTCAGGGTCAGCGTCATCTATTAAGTATATGCAAAGATGCATACAGCAAGACAATAACCACGTCAAAATAGTTATACTCATAGTGAGGTGTGGTTTGTTCTGTGTAGACCCTGCCTCAATCTAGTTACCTGGTCCTAAGAAAATAGCAGCGTTTAGAACTGGAAGGAAGCGATGAAGATAATGATGGGCTAGCCAAGAATTTTGCAGCATTTATTTTGTTCTAGAAACTACACACAGTGCCTCATATAGATTATCCCAAACCCTTGTCTCCCCCTCAAATAAGCATATGTCATAGATTATATTTTGTAGATAAGGGAAACAAAGCCAAGTTCTATTAAGTTACTTGCCCAAGATAACAAAGCTGGTGAGTGGAAGAACTGGGATTGGAACTCAAGCAATTTAACTCCAGATTGAACTTTTCACCACCACTGGACAATTCTGCCTCTGATTATGTCCCTTAAATATTTACAGAGGAAGGAAAAAATGGGAGAGCATGCACTTTCCAAGTGAAGAGCTGCTTGCTCCAGAGAGTGGAGTAAGTGAATGTTTCCCTCTACTTTCTGCTTTTTTGCTCTTTACCTGATTTTATTTAGGAGTCAAGCTATTAATTTTATAATGGAAAATAGAAACTTTCTATCAAAAATCCCTTTGCGGAGTCTGGTTCTATTATGGAAACATGAGTCTCCTATAGCCATCTCTTCCACAGGTGACAACTACAAACCACACACAGAATAGAGGCCAAGAGTAGACCCACAGATGTATACTCAATGGATTGTTCAACAAAGGTGCCAAGGCAATTCAATGAAAAGAGCGTAGCCTTTCCGATGAAGGGCAACACATCAATGAGACAGCCATAGGTGGAAAAATGAATATTGACCCTTACCTCTCACCATGTGCAAAAAGTAATTTAAAATGGATCGTAGATATCCATATAACATCTAAGATTATAAAACTTCTAAAAGAAGATAAAGGAGAAAAGCTTTAGGTAAGATAAAAGAGTAGGCAAAGTTTTCTTAGAAAACAAAAATAATAGACAATTTCTTTAAATGTTTTTTGACGAATGCTATTTTATCACAATCAAAAACCTTTATCCTTTGAAAAATATAATACCATTAAGAAAACATATAGGCAAGCCACTGCCTGGACAAAATATTTAATCAAAGGACTTGTGCCCAAAATATATATTAAAAAAAACTCTTACAACTCAATATTAAGATAAGCAACCTATTTTCTCTGATGGGAAAAAAAAATTGAACAAACGCATCAAAAAAGAATATAAAACAGTATTTGTGAAGGGCCAAAAACACATACAAAGATGCTCCACATCATCAGTCACCAGGGAAATGTAAATGAAAACCACAATGAGACACCAGTCCACATCCATCAGAAGGGCTTAAATTAAAAGGCCTGACCATACCAAGTGTTGGCAAGGATGCAGAGCAACTGGAGCTCTCATGCGCTACTGGAAGAAATATTAAATGATACAAAATTTTTGAAAAACAGTTCAACAGATTCTTTAAAAGCTAAACATAAAGCTTTTATGTGACCCTGCCATTCTACAACAAATAAACAAAAACACATGTACACACAAAGACTTGCACATGAATGTCTATGGAAGATTTCTGTATAACAGCCAAAACCTGGAAACAACCCAAATGTCCATCAATAGGCAAATAGATAAACAAATTGTGGTATACCTATATAACACAACAATACAGTCATTAAATGGAACAAACTATTGAGATAACAATACGGATGACTCTCAAAGTCATTATTCTGTGTAAAAGAAGATAAACCCCTCCCTCAAAATACAATACGTACTGTTGGATTCCATTTATATAAAATTCTATAAAATGCAAACTAATATGTAGTGGCAAAAAGTGGATCCGCCGTTGCCTGGAAATGAGTGTGGAGGGAGAAATGGATCACAAAGGGGCATGAGAAGTCTTCCGAGAGAGGTGGAAATGTGGGTTATAACTATTGACTGTGGTGGTTTCAGGAGCATATACATTTGTCAAAGCTCATCAAATTGTACACTTCAAATATATGCAGTTGTACATCTGCAAAGTTGCTTAAAAAAAAAAAAACAAAAAAACACCCTTTCTGCTGAGCTCCATCTTAGGAACTAGACAGCAAACGTAGCCTCAGCACCCAGAATTCCAGTTTGTTCTTCCTCTAACAGCAATATTTGGCCTTCTCACGGCAGTTCTGACTCTCCACTCTGGGCAGCCCCTTTTTTTTTCCCTGCTCTTCCCTTTACAACTTCATCTTCCATTTGTACAGCCCTTTGATTTTCTCTTCAAAGCTTTTACAGCAGTGTAGTCACATGCATGCATTTAACTTGCAAGAATTCAAGTACACACATACCAAGCAATAAAGAAAAGCAATTACAGTATTTACAAGAAAGAGAGAAACAATGTACACACTGCAGGGGGTTCCACCTGCCATTTCATCCCAAGAGTCCCAGACAGGTGATGTATCTGTGCTTTTCTTCCAGCTGGTCCCATGGCTCATATGGCTCTCATTTTTAGAGAATCTCCTCGTTTGAAGTGAAATTCTACTGTTTAAAACAGATCTTTTTTGGTACAACACAGACTTTAAATGCAAACCAAGTGCTTCATCTTATACTCAACTGAAGAAACAGTCTTCTGTCCCAGCAATGGAAAAATGCTGGTGTGTTGGACTTACTAAGAGATAGAATAGTTTCTCCTACACAGAATCCTACCATTCAGAAGGATAATTTTACTATACCTGATTTTTATCATACATGCTGATTTTCGAACTCCCATGTAAGGCAAAGTTTACTGTCTCTTTTGGGGTATTCAGAACAACGCCATGAGGTGACTGAGGCAAGTATTATTATCCACACTTGACAGAGAAGGAAACAGAGCCTCCGGGAGATTGTGACTTGCTATTACCCAGCTAATAAGGGACAGCCTCATTCCAAAGACCCAGGTCTTCCTTGAACTATATCACCACGTCCACATGTTGCCATTTTGCTGTGGGGAACCTGTGTCCTTTTTATTTCAAGATTGTTCTTTTTAAAGCACCCAATGAGGCAAGAAAAGCTTCGTCTTTCTCTGCTGCACCCCTTTAATAAAAGGATTAGTTCTGTAAAATTTGGATCAGTCAAAAGGCCACACTTAAGGACCTAGAAAGCCACATGTGGCCTTAGGGCCTCACTTTCCCCATGCCTGGAAGGCCCAGATTTGCCCTGAGTCTCGAGAATTCTCACAGCAAAGATAACTTATTTTCACAATGGAAGGAGAAAACCTGGCTAATAACTCCTGATTTTTTCTTATATTGTCTTCTCTCTTTACTAAGAAGGAAAATATGTTAAGCTAATTATGGCAGCCTTGTGAATCTTGTCTCTCAATCACAATTTCAATTTACTTTAATTGACAACCAAGCTGTCAGTTATCCAAGTCTTAGGAAGAAGGGACACAGATGAGGCCAAATTCTGATGATATGATTCCACAAACTCAGAGGAACCAATATCCCAGAGGGAGTCTCCAATCTGCCCAGAGGGAAGGGAAAGGTGCTAGTACATGTCTAAAAGGCTAAAGGGCTGGGGGTTTCAACTAAAACATGGGGGACAAACTTTCTTTTAGGCATCTTAGAGCACTTCTGCATGGGGAGGTGGAGAAGTTGGATAAAACGACCTAAAAGGATAACTATCACTCTAAAGGCCTAAAAACAATCTGTGCCCAATCCATTAACCAACAGATCTGTTGCCACTAGAAATCATTTTTCAAAGAGTGGCAAAGATGACAGGGACTCTAGCCCCTGCCGAAATCTCTATTGACAGGACCTCAGCACCAAACCAATTAAGACTTAACAAGTGTCCCTGTCCCAGGTGTGACAACTAGGATAGAAACCATTCCCTGTCTGACCCAGACTGGATGCTAAGAGACTGGGTACCCCAGTTAGGATACATACACTTGAGGGGAGAGAGAATATGTCCTGAGAGCTATATTTTCTATAGGGAAAAGTTTCTTATCCATAGTGAGTTTCCGTTCTATAAGAAGACATGGGAGTTTAGCGCGGCAAATTCACACATAGAACTTCACAAATCTGGTAGCACTCTCAATTCCCCTGGCTGTGGTTGGAGATCTAACCTATGCTCCAAGTTTGGGGCTGCAATGTTTATGCTCACTGGTTCCCTCACTGAGCTCAGCTGCAGCGTAGAGAAAGGCTGCAAGAATTAGGGAAATCAGAGCTCCTGAGCTCTTCTAGGTCAGTCAGAAACGTATTGAGTGACTATCAAGAGAGATGCACAGTGCAGAATGCTAATTTCTTTTGTTTGGTTGCACCTGCACTTCAAAACAAGAAGGGAAGCCCAGTCACATTCTGAGCCCGGCACTTCGGGTTCTTGTTTACAAAGTCTCATCCAATAGGCACCAGCCGGAGGCTTGGTCTGTGAATTTCGTTTGATTGCACTGTTGTCTTTTAAACCAAGAAATCGTTCTGCCTATACCTCCAATTTCCTCCCTTCTGGTCCAGTAGCAACCCAGGACCATAACAAACAGGCTTCTAATGCTCTACAGATGAAGGAATGTCAGGAAAATAAACAAATTTGCTCTCTCCTGTTGCATTCCTTTCCTTAAGGGAAGAAAGTAAGAGAGAAAGACTTAGAACTAAACACAGAAATTTTCCAACAACACTTATCTTGCCAGCTCCTGCCGAGGATCACTGGCTTTGAAAACGCTCCTCAGGCCTGAGTTCAGGATGGCTTTTATGCAATGCCTGCTCTCCGCAGAGCTGCCGTAGCATTTTTTCAGCTGTTTTCCAATTGCCTGAAAGGAGCAGAGAGTAAAATGCCTTGGCTAGGTGGGAGGAACAGAGGGAAACAGAGCAGAATTGTTTCTTCCTCAAATGTATTTTTTAAACAAAATCCTTCCCCAGGGCATAGACTGCTTAATTTCTCATAGAGCCTTGGATGCAGAACCTTTGGGGATGGTTCTCTAAATAGGAGTGAATTGCACCAGGTTTAAACCACTGAAAGCCATGCCCTTAGAAAGGGTAGACCCAAGAAGGGCCATCACCAAGAACCTCAACCACTGGTAGGAGTTGTTCAAGGGCAGTGTCATTTTGACAAATGCATTGTTTTCTCCAACGTTTAAAACACTGAGTGTATACATGGAGAAAATGAGACATAAACAAAGCTCAGAGATTGTCCAAGGTGTTCCTTATTGTGTCAATCCTGGAGCCAAGATAAGACCCCATGACTTCTACACTACCAGAACAAACTTCTAATTTATTTTTTAATTTCAGAATATCATGGGGGTACAACCACTTTTGTTACATATATTGCCTTTGCACTGCCCAAGTCAGAGCTATACGCCTGCCCATACCCCAGACAGTGTGCACCACACCCATTAGGTGTGAATTTACCGCTCCCCTCCACCTCCCTCCCACCTGCCTGACATCCGATGAATGCTACTTCCATATATGCACGTAAGTGTTGATCAATTAGCCCTCCCAATAGGTTTCTGGGACAGGACACTCAAGAGTTTGTATGGGAGAGTATCCTGTCCCAGAAACCTATTGGGAGGGGAATATTCTATATAAGGTATTTTGGTATTCCAGAGGCAAAATATTCATGATCCACTCCCATGATCCATTTTCAGTGATTTGTCATTTGCTAAAGCACAGATTTTAATCCTGCTCCCTGCTCAGGGGATATATCAGAATGAGGCTCCAGATAGAGAGTGAGTCCAGCCCAGCAATAACAGCCACCCCAACACAGCTTTATTAATCTCCATTCGTCCTCACCCGGCAAATCAATTGGTGAATGTGGCGATCGGGGACTCACGCGTGTTGAGAAGCTGCAGGGTCGCATACTTTCATTATGTTTCATTATACTGTAGTTAGGAGCTGACTTCATCCTCACGTCTGGGTCTAGATTATACTGATTTGCCACTACAGAGGATGAGAGCCGGGTGGGAGTCTCTCGGCAGCACCTCCTGCCAGCCGACCAGCAGCAGGCAGAATCCCTCCCCAGGTGTCTACCTGTCACCACTGGACAGGGTTGAGCACTACATAGCTGCCTTTTCTTTTTCCATGGCAGCATTGCTCATTGTCTAATTTTTAGCTCTCTGCCATCTCACAGTGCTCTTTTAAAATAAGGTATATTCAATAGCATTATCAAATAAAGGCTGGCAACAAAACTCAAGAATTGTATGTTTCTTCAATTTAATACAGATCTCTAATGTCTTGAGATTAAAAAGATATTTTAAATTGTTTGTAATACAAGTTGCATTCGGACTGTGGAGGCACTCTTTATGAGTTTATGCCATCAATATATTTATTTCTGAGTGCCTAAATGTATGCAGAAGAGCCCCAACAACCTGGGAAATGAGGCCTCCCCTGAAAAATTCACCATAGCATGGCTAGAGTGCTTGGAATTTGTCTCATAAAGAAACTCTTTCATTTGATGAAATGATTTAAATGTGACAGTGGTCACAACAGTAGGTGGGAAAAGCCGTTTACAAATTAGAGAGATGAGTTTACTGCCTTTGAAGGAATAGCTTTTTAGCAAAATCTCTGATATTCCAAAATCAAAATCATTTAAATGGGTTCAATATTCAGCTCTGTGTCTGTTTCCAATGCCTATATGAAAAGACATTTTTGGTTCATGGGTCAGTGAAAGTGACAGCTTGAATGCTAAGTCAGGAAATAAGAAACTTTATTATAAGAGAGGTAATTAATGTTTTTAATTAATGCTTACAGGTGTTTGGAAGCAAGAAAAGGGCTTATAGTGTCATTCCAAGCCCATGCACCTGACCATTCCACCCAGCACATGCTTGTCACACATAAGGTTGCTCTGTAGAACTTAGGACCCATCCCTGTTTACTCTTTCTCATCAAAGGAGACTAGACTTTCAGAGTCTCTATCAAGAATAATAAATAATGACTGCTTCAGTTTTGCGGGACCTGTGCTAGACCCTGGATGCAGAGGTGAAAAGATGCATTCTTAAGGACCTTGAACCTCTAGAGCAGCTGTGCAGATAGACAACTTGCGATGCAAGGCAGCCTGAGCCAGGGGCACACAGGGATGCAGGCAGAGACCCTCCCAGAAGGGTTGAGGCACCTGATGGCTTTCTGGAGGAGGCTTTGTGCCCTTAAAGAAGGGAGAAGCACAGGCACAGGGCCACAGTGCAGAGGAGACTCGTGGTGGGCTGGCAGTTTGGTGATTTGAACAGCAGCAGTCGTTGGAAGGTGCACAGTGGATTGAGGAAACAAGCAGACCAGTTCAGCAGGATGAAAGAATTCATAAATAACAGGCTGGGAGGTGAGGCAGAGAGGCGAGCAAAGGCACAGCCTGCAGAGCTCATGAAAGCCGGGCTTGTGTGCACCAAGTGTAAACCAGATGCCACTTTATTAAACTTTCATCAGCCCTCTGTCAGTGTTAATGCAGGAAATACTGGTGGAGTGTTCCATTTCTTTGTTTTTCTATTTGTTTGTTTTGGGGTTTTGAACTGCCCACAGACTTTCCCTTCAGGTCTCCACTGTTTGAACTTGATATGGGAAGCAATTAGGAAAAACAGACGAGATTAGAGGTTGTGTAGCTGCTACCAAAGAATAGAATAGGAAGTCCAAAGCCTTAATCTCATGATAAAGCAGCAACATAACTTCCAACAGGTAAAATTTTAAAAAAGTAGTAATTGAATACTTTTCTTGACCACCTGAAGAACAGATCTAATTATGCCTCTATTTTAAGTTGGTGTTTTTACCCATTCAATTTTTAACTGGAATCACTTTGTTCTGGTCCTGAAAGAAATACCTAGTGGACAAGGCAGCTGCCATGTTGGTGTGAAAATATACTGGAGCATTCGATAATTCACAAAGGGCCTCACTGTGTGTCCCATTTGCTCAGCACTACAGTCTCTCAGGTGGGTAAGGACAGAGTCATTATCATTGTTTCCTTTTACAGGTGAGGTTGTTGAGCTTCAGACAGACCATGTGACTTGCCTCAGGCACCCAGCTTGGGTCAGGTTTGGGTCTCAACCCTCCAGGTCCCAAGACCTCCTGTGCAATGTCTTGATCAAAATCTCATCTTTTTCTCTGCATAGCCTATTGCCTAATACTTTGCCTTAAATTTCTTTAAAGAACTCTTTGGTCTTCTTCCACAAACTGCTTTCTTAGACCATGCCGACCCCAAGGAAGAAAATTTTATGCCTTATTCTCTGTGACTACCAACTGGTCAGAAGTAATGTTTACTACAGGGAACATTGTTTTTTAATCCTCTGCAACACCCCTAGAATATAGAAACTAATATTCAGATTTGACAGATGTGAAATCAGCTTTAGAGCAATAAAGTGATTTGATTTGACCAAGCTCAATTACCTTGTAATTGACAGAGTGGGAATTCCAAAGCTCTCAACCACACTGGCAGAAAACTGCCCCAATAGAGGTGGAAAGTTGTAAAGAAGTGATTCTCAGGGCAGGATTTCTGGCTCCCCTGCATCAGAATGACAGGGGATTCCTGTTAAAACTCAGATTTCTGATCCAGGATGTCTGAAGCTAAAGCATCTGTCCTATTTCTTCCATAAAGGAAGGAGGCCCAATTTGGGAGGCAGATCTGGGTCTGTTCCCAACTCTGCCTCTAACCACGCTGTGACCCTGGGCTCATCGCTTGACATATTGGAACCTTAGTTCAAGTTCAGCATCAGTCAAATCTCACTGGGGGGAGGGTGAATGGTTGCTAACATGTCATCCTATGCCAAATTTTTCTGAGTTTCCATCCTCTCCTCCTTTAATTAAGCTTCAGGGACTCTATTAAGTGGTTTCAGCATTACTTTCTCCTCCAGCAAGACTCGGCAGGAAGGTTTGGAAGGCTCTAAAGCCACAGAAGTGCTATGCAGAGAAGCAGCGTAAGCTCAGGTCACAGCGAAGGGAGCGGAGCTCCAGCAGGACAAATGTCACTTTGGATGGCCAGATGTGGCTGCACAGTCATGACCTCCAAGGGCACCCAACATCTGGCAGCCGTCTTTAGGTAGAGAATTTCCAAAGTCCATACTTGAAAGATGCCCAGCCCAAGCCTCCTGTTAAGAGGCCAGGTTCTGAGCCCCAGGGATGATGGATGTGCTCTTTGGACAAAACTTTTGGACTTACAGTGTGGCTGACCGGAAGAATTTCCTGACTTTGAGAAAAGCTTGAGCACCTGTTATGAAAGGTAGGCTGGTGTGTGTCACGCTGTCACAATATCCCTTCTGTGAACTTCAGAAAGCTGGAGAAGCATTGCTTCAGACATAGGGGCAAGCAGGCACTGGGGCCTGTGGTCCTGCCAGCCCAGTTTAGAAATGGGAAAGGACTGATCTGTTCAAAACAGAACCCGGAGTAAGTGGAAATGCATTCAGAGCCAGGACAGCAATAAATCATTTTCTTCTTCTTGGAGAGACCTGGAACCACATGTATCCCTTGAAATGGAAGGGAAATCCTCCTTCTAGCCCCTTCTAAATTATTTTGTTCAAGACATACGAAAGCATCAATCTCTACTCCTACTGCCAAACCTCAAAGCTTCTAGAGGGTGATTTTACTATTTAATACTAAGACTATCCAGTACTTCCAGGAGAGCCAATTACTAGGATTCAGAGGACAATGAGGGGGGAAAAAAGAAGGCAATTCCTCCTATACAATACAACTTGGAATTGACCTGCACAGGTCCACTTATATGTGAATTTTTTTTCAGTAAAAGTTACATGGAATGTGCCTGCCTCTCCTACCTCCCCTTCTACCTCTCCCACCTCTATCATTCCTTAGACAACAAAACTAATCCCTCCTCTTCTTCCTCCTCCTCAGCCTACTCAATATGAAGACCACAGGATGAAAATCTTTATGATGATCCACTTCCACTTAATGGAGAGTAAATATATTTTCTCTTCCTTATGATTTTCTTAACAAAATTTCCATTTCTCTATCTTAGTGTATTGTAAGAATATAGTATATAATACATATCACATACAAAATAGGTGTTAATCGATTGCTTATGTTATCGGTAAGGTGTCTGGTCAATAGTAAGCTATTAGTAGTTAAATTTGGGGGGATTCGAAAGTTATACTCAGATTTTTCACTGCACAGGGAGTCAAGGGTCAACTGCATTAGCTTGCTAAGACTGTCATGACAAAGTACCACAAATTGGGTGGCTTAAATTACAGAAATCTATTATCTCCGTTCTGGAGGCTAAACATTCAAAATCAAGGTGTCGGCAGAGTTGATTTCTTCAGAGAGCCATGAGGAAAGGAGCTGTTCCACACCTCTCTCTTAGCTTGTAAGATGGCTGTCTTCTCCCCGTGTCTTCATATCACCTTTCTTCTATGTGTGTCTCTATGCCCAAATCCCCCCCTTGCACCCTTTTTTATAAGGACACCAGTCATATTGGATTAGGGCCCATCCCACGGACCTCATGTTAACTTGCTCACCTCTGCAAAGATCCTATGTCCAACAGGCTCACATTCTAAGGTCCTGGAAGTTAGAACTCCAGCATATCTCTCTGGGGGAGAGCACAGTTAAACCTATAGCAGCTCTCTTTTCACAAAAGCTAGTTCCATGGTTCTGAGGGAGGGGAAGAGCATCAGAATGAATGCTTGTTCATGGGCAAGACACACTGGGGAACAGTGGAGGGGATCAAATCAGAGAGAGTGGGACAGGCTCTAGAAGCCAGTCGGAGAGAAGGTCCTGTGCAACCTACCGATGGAACGGAAAGACCCTGGGTTCCAGCAAAGGGCTGGATTGCCTGAGTGTGTTTTGTGCTGCTATAACAGAATAATTGAGACTGGGTAATTTATAAAGAATGAAATTTATTTCTTACGGCTCTGGGAGCTGAGAAATCCGAGACCAAGGTGCCAGCAGGTTTGGGGTCTGGTAAGGGCCCAGTGTCTACTTCTAGGATGGGGCCCTGACTGCTGCATCCTCCAGAGGGGAGGAACACTATTCCTCCCATGGCAGCAGAGTGGAAAAACAAACCCACTCCCACAAGCTCTATTTAGAGCAGCATCAATCCATTCATGGCGTTAATGACCTAAACAGTTCCCATTTGGCCCCATTTCCAACATTGTTGCCTTGAGGATTAAGTTGTAACCTATGACTTTTGGAGAGGACGCAAACATTCAGACCACAGCATAGATGAATGGACTTCATCCATAGGCAGCCCTCAAATACTGGAAGGGCCAGCTGTGGTGAGCAGGCTCTACACAGGGACCAAGGGACCAGATCCATCCACAGCCTGGCTGCAGAGAGCAGAGAGACCAGAGGTCAAAGCGAGCCTCCGCGCATGCGCCTGGGGGTCCGCTCGCCCACCCGGGCCCCTCCCACCTCCGCGAATGAGCCCTATAACCAGCTTCGCGGAGAGGGAAAAAAAAGGTAGGGATAGAAATCACAAAGTCTGAGAATTTAAACCAGAGAGATGTTTATCCAAAGTGACTGTTTTAAACTGAAAGACACTTTCAAGCCAGAAGAGTCTGAGATGCTTTAATTGACAAGTTGAAACACTAGGCATGTGTTTTCTACCCATCTGGGCGAGGATGCTAGAGCAAGATTAGATTCATTATAGAAAATAAAAGTTGCATTTTCTTTGCACATCCAATTAATAATATAAAATTGTCAACCCCTGTTCCTTACTACAGAGGGAAATGGAGTTACAGAGAGAAAGTGAGAGAATATTTTAGGGATCAGGTAAAAACCTAACGCCTAACCAGAGGTGGGGATGAAATCAAGAATGAGATGAGCACTGGACGGGAAACATCTGCACAGATGTTAGGCTGGGTTTCAACATAGCTGAGAAGATACCATTACTATGCCCAAAACCTACCCACTCTAACTGGGGCTGAAAATAACCCTTGCTTTGTTCCATGTCTGTGTTGTGGGTTACCACTTCCACGTTTGGGCCTTCTTACAGATGTGGAACCTCTGGACCCAGCGGTTCAGGCCCCTGCCTCTCACATCCACCTGCTCCAGGGCACACCCAAGAGTAGATTTGTTATCATCAACCAGATTTTTTTTAGGGTTTCTGCTGAGCAGGCCATTGTGATTTATGTCCCAGAGCCTCGCGGACTCAGACCAGAGCAGGAGCAGAGAAAATCTGTCTTCCTCCCTCTCTGTTATCTTGGGTCTGCTCTTCTTCCAGGTCCAGCAGAGGGCCTGAGCCCCCTCTGAAGCTCCCCCCCCATCCTTCCAGCTTTTTCTACCTCTGCCCTCATCACCTAACAGCAAGCAAGCACCGCAGCTTACTGGTAATGCTCCTGTAGCGTTTCTAGCACCTTGCGACTCAAATCTCAAACTGTGGTCCCCGACCAGCAGCCTCAGCCTCACCCGGATGCTTATTAGAAACAGAGGCTCCTCTGCAGACCTGCTGAACCAGGATCTGCTTTTCAGCAAGACCCCAGCTGAGTGTTAGAGCACAGTTTGTAAAGCACAGCTGCAACAGACTTATCAAACGGTGGAAGTGGAATCACCTGGGGAGTTTAAAAATGCTGATGCTCAGGCCCCACCTCCCAAAATTCTCACGTAACCGGCATAGGATGTGACCGAGGCCTTAAGAGTTTTAAAATCTGCTTAGATGATTCTACTGGGGAAGACACCTTGAAAACCAGTCCTTTACATCTCTCTCCAATTAGATCTTCTATTGACTCGCTCCCTATCCAGTTATTAAGCAAAGCAACAATATGTTCTCCTTCTAATCAACCAAATTATAAAAAGATTTTAAATCAAAATTTGATGCTGCTAATTCTAATGAGTCCTGAGCTTATATCTCATATCTTCCATAAAGGTGGGGGGTCTGGAGACGGAAGCGACAAACACAGGCCCAGCCCAGGGACTGACAGCTTTTTGACCACAGCCTGGTATGCCCTTCAAGGGCAGAGCAAGGGCTCATCCTTTAGAGTCTGGACAGAAGGAGAATTTTAGGGGCAATTCAGCAGATGACTAGCCTGAAGGGCACATTGCTGTCCCTGATTAAGGATCTATAACTCCTCCCAGGGGAACTGAGCTCTTTTCCTCCTTCTGGATCAAAGCCCAGTAGGTGATGCACTTTGGATCAACACGCTTAACACAGCGAGCTCTAATCACATGAGCATTAGCCCAACATGGGCCCCCTCCAAGAATGACAACACCAGTTGGCAGGAGGCTGGGATAGCCAGCCACCATCTATGGAGGAGGAAGCCAGGGAAGCTGGCCAAAGGGACTCTGCTTACATCACAACAAAGGCCAAGGAGGAGGCCGGGATGCCCCAGCCCAGGGTTTCCTGCCTGTGAACTCTACTGGGCCACAGGATTCCTCATTTCTTAAGGAACGGGCTGCCTGACTGGGGCCTTCCCAGATTTTTGGACCTACATAGGGTTAACATTTTATATGGAAATTGGCTTACATTACAATCTGAGTAGTTTAATTTATTTATAAAGAGAATTTGGCCCAGAATGGGTATATGAAGAAACTGATAGACGTAGGAGATCTGTCTCCTAGTATCTTTTCCGAAAGTACAGATTCTCATCTGCCAGGTACACAGCAGCTGTACGACCTTAAATAAGTCAACTCCCAGATCTGGGCCTCAGTGTCCCAATATGTAAAATAGAGGGACTCAGTTTCAATGATCTGTAAGGGGCACCTTCCTATTTAAACATTCGACGATCCTACCTAAAGGATGAGGCTTGGCTTTTAAAAACTTGCAATAACTGCTACAATCCTAAAATCTGATGACATGGTTTTTCATGATTGGAATTTGGTCCACATGCCCATCAACTGGGAATGTGTAGAAAATTCCAGAGAGGATGTAAGAGGAGATAATACAGGCAGGCTGGGGTATCACCTGCCCTGACTGGAGGTTTCTGAGGGTCTTGTTTTGTTCCACTTCATTGAGCAGCAAAGATGAATGAACCCTTTGAGCCACACCAATCAGGCGCTCACCACCACCTCTCCACCAAAATATGCCCTTCCCAAGCCCAAGGTCTCCAACAGCTTCACATTGTTAGAACCAGTGGCAGAGTTTACCCTCACCTGACCACACCTCTCAGGAGCATCCCTCGCAGTTTACCTCTCCCTGTCCTGGAACACTATCTTCCTCCAGCTTCCAGGACACCCCTCATGCCTGAGTTTCTTCCTACTTCTCCGATTGCTCCTTCCAGGTCTCCTTGGCTGGTTTCTCCCCATCTCCCCAAACACTTAAGGTTATAATGCCCCTGGTCTTTCGACCTCTTTTCTTTCTCTATCCACTCCCCTGGTGATCTCATCAGTTTCATGGCTTTAAAACCACTAAAGATTGCCAACATTACATCTCCTGCCTGACCTCTCCCTGCTATAGCTCGCCAACTGAGCCTGAACCAGCTGCACATGCTCAAGATGAAGAGACTTGTTTTCCTAATGCAATAGCGGGAAAAACTATCTCAAGGCTAGTTTTTTAAAGCTTTCTTGCAGAGGAGGATGGGTACTTGCTGCTTACTAAATAGCATGTTGTTCAAAAGTCAAAAAGAAGCTTCTGAGGAACAAGACAATACTCTGTAGGTAGCTGGTCTTGTCACATGCACATTCATTAATTCATTTTATGCACAGAAAGAATATGCCCATGAGTCTGAGGGAACCACTCTCTTGGGAGACCTAGTCTTTGGGGTACCTCTGACTCAACATTACAAGGAAGATAGAGTAGGACACCTACCCTTTCATGTTTGCCAAATGAGTGAATGAATGAAACAAAGGCATAGTTCTATGCCAGTCAATAAACCAAAAATCCAATTAAAAGTCAATGATTTATATTCAGCAATTAAGTTTTGAACCCTAATAATATACAGGAATCATGGTGTGTTCTGCATGCTACTGACACAGCTGCAGGAGCTTCCCAAGACTATGTGTCACAGAGGCCCTAAAATCCTTACCCCTAAGGGTCTAAATGTTCTGGAATAAATGGGCCAGGCCACACACTCTGAGAAGCAGGGGCTCACCCCATCCTGAGCTGCTTCACCATCAGTGACCCTCTGACCTCACAGGCCTGGGTGTCCCTACTTGTCTGAACACATACAATTGTTTTCTTTCGGCTGGCAGACTTTGGAAAACAAGTACATGAGCGAGCACAGAGCAAAGGGTTTAGTCTGGGAACTATTTCTCAGAAGTCCCTTTTGAGAAAGAGCTTCTAGCCCTTCCCTGCTTTCAGGCGATGGGAGAAAGATAGGAACAGATCCATGAGGGAGGGGTCCAACTGTGGGAAACATTAACTTTGGATTTGATCACCAGCCTAATGAAGCCCCAAAGCTATCACCTTTGGGTGGGTTTCTCTGACAGGGAATCCTACCAGGATTTCAGTCAACAGGCCTCCTAATCCCCTCTTGCCTGCCAAGCCACACTCTACACAAAGGTGAAGAACAACCGAGGCACTGAGACACGTGTTCCGTGCAGCCAGGGGATGCGCGATGTCTGCCCACGCAGGCTGTGCTGTCAGCGGCAGGTGCTAACAGAGGGGTCTGTTCTCCCTTTCTGCAGGCAGTGCAGGGAGCTTCCCACCTCTGACCTGGTGGCCCAGCCAGGCCTCTGCAGAAACCCCAGGAGAGGCCCAGGCCTCCCTCGCCTCCTGCTTCCTGTGTTAGGATCCGGTCGGAATGAGAGATTGTAAAGGCCCTTTCATAATGGGATTGCCTGTATAAATCTTGCCTTTATTTTGTTATAATCTCTACATTTTATTGTCCTTTTAAAATTACAAAACCGAGCAGGGAAGTGCAAGGAGGAGCTGTTTTGTTTATCTGCTCTCCACTTCCCCCTACCCCTCCATTTGGAAACGGACACAAGAAATTTTTCCCACTTGTGGCTGAAGCTGCAGAAACCTCAACCTGTTTTCAATTACTCTGTTGTACATCACGTGATTCCACCCCTTTCTCAGTGGAAAGAAAACCATGGCTGAAGCATTGCAGCTCCAGCATGGCTCTCAGTCCTTCTCGCAGGGAGCTGGCACACAGTCCAGCACAGGTAGGTCCCCCTGAAGTGTGGCTGGGGACAGAATGTGGGACCAGAGAGGCACCCCACAGGGTTGGGATCCCTCCTTACACGTGGGAGCAGAGGGATCTGAGGTGCCATGCTGAGGGCCAGGTCCTGCGTAGCAGAAGAACAAGACACACCAGAGGGGCAAAGTCTCCGAGCTATATCAACCGGGCAGGACTGAACAGGTGGCTACTCAAGCCTCCAGTGTGCATCAGCAATCCATCGACAAGCTTGTAAAAATGCAGATTCCTAGGCTCCACCCTGGAGATTCTGATTCAGCAGGGCTGGGGTGGAGACCAGGCAGGAATCTGCACCTTTCTACAGTTTCCCAGTTGATTCTCACGTAGATGGTCTCTGCATTGTCATTTGAGAAACACTGATGCAGGACGAAGGTGGTTAAACTAGAGACATTGGGCAAAGTAATTTGTAGAGAGTATGTGCTTCCTCCAAGCACTGTGGATAAAACCAAGGTCAGAGACTAGAGGAATGAACATGAACACCCTCCTAGCTCGAAGGGTAATCACTATTGTGAACAAGCCTCAGAGGAACATCTGGAAGCCCATGACCTGGCAGACGGCACACACAATGGCATATGGCAGATGGCAGATGGCACACATCAGGTGAACCCTAAGTGCATAGTGTTCATATCACAAGTAAGGAAACAAGGCAAGGGCCTAAGCAAGTGCCCTGGCCCCTCCAAATCTACGATCAATTAGTTCCTTAGAATTTAGAACTACAATGTAGGGCTTAGAATTTAGAACTACGGTGAGTTCTCTAGAAGATCCTCTGGGGAATTCTACTTTCCCTCAGCAGAAACCGTGGTGAGCATAGGTGTTGCAAGGAAGCCATAGTCCGACTGCCCTGCATTTTATTTCAGCAAGGATGACCCTGGGTTCTGTGACAGATTCTAAAGAAGAAATAGCTCTATTGTTAAAGAGCTTATAATATAGTCAGGGAGACAAACTTAGCACATAAAGCACTTTAGAAAAATTGTCTATTTAAGTAAGCCTGAGTACTGGATAACACTGAAGTAGTTGAGCACAGTCTAGAGTACAAAGAGGGTCCTGTAAGGCCAGGAAAAAGCTCATAGACTAGGCAGAGGATCAGGATGAAGTGATTTAAAGTTATCATCCTTTCTTCACAGCTCCTTTTTCCAGCAGGCCTAACCCTGTTCTATGCAGTCCACACTGTCCGAAAATAGACCTCAGTCCCCCAGTTCCCCTGACAGCATCAGTTCTCACCTTGCACCTTTTGACACCCACTTTCACCTTCTTGCTCTGTTCCTCTTCTTCTCAGCTTCTGACAATCCATCTTCCCCACTGAGGTCTTGCCATACCCTTGAACCTGACAGCAGACACCACTCCAGTTTTGAGTTTTGCTGTCCTTGCTCTCCCCACTCCCAGCACAATGATGATTTGCAAACTCCACCAGCCACCCTGGGTATTTAATCACGCTCCCTGACCCAATACTTCGTTCCCAACCCTGTATTCTCATGCCTTGGCATAGCCTCCATGACCAGCAGCTCTCTGGGATTTTCCAGCCCTAGAGGAGAATTCACACACTCATGAAGGGAGAAAGCAAACGGGTGGGTATGGAGAGAGCAAGGGGAGAGGGAGGGTAAAGCAGCAGGAGACAGAGAGGAGAGCCAACATTTTGACATCAGTGACAATCCTCCCTCTCAATCAGCATATTTCCTAATCTCAACTACTCTGTTGGGAAGGAGGAGATCAGTTATTTCTGGACTCAAATAAAGGTAATCTGTGGCTTGGATCACCATCCAAGCACAGTCTTCTACATCTTGTTGGAGCCACATGGGAAGGTAGAGGCTCAACAGGCAGTGAAGGGGAGTCTGGCGAGGTTGACCATTATTGGAAGGACCTCTGTGCTCTGACTTAACTGTGGCTATAGCCGGGCGGGAGTCACATCCTTACTGAGCCACATCTGTAGCCCCAAAGCCTTTGGGGACTGAGAACCAAGGGGAACTCTGAAGTCCAGTCTCCACATGATCCCCAACTGGCTTTATGACAAAAAGTAAATCACATCCCATGCAAAAGTACCTCTTCTGAACATCCCACTGCAGTGTCACTGGTGGAAGACAAATACGATGTTCTAGGGAGTCATGTAGTTTATTTCTTCTCATTTTCACCGTCTCTGCTTCTCAAACACATGTGAACACAGGAACACACACACACACACACACACACACACACACACACACAAACGACTTTAAACTGCCTAAGAGCAAGAATGATCCCATATTCTACATGTTCCATAATGCCTGGATGCTGGTGAGAGTCCGAGCCATGGGAGAAGCCATGAAGGATGCCACATGCAAACATCATCAGAGTCCCTCTCATTGAAATGGAGGGTGATGGATGTCCTTCTGCCCTTTAACTCAAAGACTCAAATTAATTACAGAAGCTAAAAGACACTTGTCATACCCTGTATCTCCTTAGTTTTACCTTTTGCTAAGTTTCCATGACAGTGAGCATCTACTGCCAATCAGCAGCCACCTGCCAAGGTCCAGCCCTTGGTGGTTTGGGGATTTATAGCCTAGAAGTATATAGATTGATCAAAGAGGGTGGTGGTAGCTAGGCAAATAAGGACAGGTAAGAATTATCTATTTTGCCCACTCTAGACAACTGTAGAAAAGCCAGTCTTCATTTCCCCAAGAATCCCTCATGGATAAAGATTCGCTGAAAGTGTCCGTCTGGAGTCCCCGCTGTTTCCCTCACTCTGCATGACTCAGTCACAGCAGTTCCCTCCTTGTCATCATCTCATTATCATTGGAAATCAGCAAAGACCTTAGGAGAAGGCTCATGGGTCTCTGTCTCCTGCAAGGGAGGATGAGGAGCCTCAGGTGACACTGTTCATCTGGGCTTGTCCAAGGTCTAGGCCAGCTGAAAGCCTTGTGGGAGCAGAAAGCTCTCTAAGCAGGAGGGAACCAACATACCCGCACTAAAATGTAATTGTCTTCCCCCATAAATTATGCTCTGATAGATTGTCTTTTGTAAACAGCGCAACATGTTATGTTTTCCAGAAAAACACTGATTCGAAATACGCTGGGGAAAAAAGAGTTGTAGAACAAAGTCAGTCTTCAGATTCCCTAACTTTCTGTGTCCCATAAACAACTTGTGGCCTTTTCCCAGAGAGAAAAGTGTCTGTCATTTTGGCGAACCAGGTATGATACGATCTCGGAGAGAGAATAAAGTTACCTTGTCTTGGGTAAAGGCCACAAGGTCAAACATAAAGAAAAAGAACAAAGACTCTGTATTGTTGAGCTGAATGGCCACCCAAATATCCCAGAGAATGAACTTTTAACTTTCACAACAGAACGGCAACCACAAGAAGTTTGGCAGCTCATGGAGAAAGTTCCTTTATGAATGTGTGGCCTTTACAGCACTTCATCTTTACACAGAATTAACTCGGAGCCTGAAAGATGTGTGTCTTTTCCTGTTTTGTTTTAATGGCAGACTCAGGACACAGGGTACAGTTTTGCTTCTGTCTTTAGAGCTGTCCTTGCTTTGCCCTTCAAGGCCTACAGCCAGCTGAGCATTTTTGGCGAGACAGAAACTCTCCCATCCCAAGAATGCCCAGGAACCAACAGACCTAGGTGGTTCCTAAGCTTATTTCCTGTGTTCAGATTCTGGAGTGGAATCCGAGTTTGGCCTTGCTACAGAGGCTGGAAGGTAGAAAAGGTGAAAAATTCTCTAAAATGTTTCCAAGTTTTCTATTGACTGGATAGACAAACCAATGGCTGTTTGGAGGAGCAAGCTGGCTGGCAGCAATTTTCCAAGAATTTCCAAATAGCAGTACGTGGCCTAAAGAAGGGAGGCACCAGGAATGGAGTAAGAGGGGAGCAAAGCAACAAATGATTTATGGGTGCCCTTGGCAATATAAGGTTGGAGTGGACAGCACAGCTCAAAGTATCTTGCTACTGTGGTGGAGAAATTAGCCAAGAGGGCTGTCAATCAGAGCTACAAAGGATGGTGATTTTGCTCTAAGCGAAGGGTGTGGGCACTGAGCAGCTGCCACAGCAACCTGCCAGGTTGTGTGCTGTGTGTTTTCAGCAGGACTGTGTGTAGGGGGGTGTGGGAGAGAGCAAGAATGAGAGTGAGGGAGGGGGAGAGAGAGAGAGAAGTGGATCATCCTATTGGAGGAGAAGGGGAAAGGGTTGAGAAAGGCCTCTGTCCTCTGTTCTCTCTGATTTATTATAGAGGAGGAAGAGTCACTACCTGTAGTAAATAAACTAATGTATCAGGAAAACAGGGAGTCGAACTTTTGAGAAGGCAAAGGAGAATCAAAACCAGAGACAGGACAATGGTGAATGAAGACAGCTGGCAGAGAAGTGAAAGAGAAAAAGAAAACTTTCGCTTTCTTGGAAACACATAGTTGGTCTGAGCCTCATCCTTAGAAGTTAAATCCAGTCCTTCTGGAAAAGACATGTGGACCCATGAAGGGGAGCCACATGCCACTCACCCCCTGCAGGCCTTGGCAGAGCTTTGGAGGCTGGGACTCCCCACTGAGGGCTGGGAAAGTGGCTCTATGGTTAATACAGACAGTCAGGAGGAGCACTGTCCTTTGAGAGGTGATGAGGAGGTGACCATGATTTAGCAAAATACTATTGTCCCCTAATGACAGATGTGCTCAGGTGGTTCTACACCAGCAGGTGTAATGGAAAGAGTACGGACTTTGGAGTCAAGCAGACACAACTTTTTTGTGTGTGTACAATAGGAATAATCATGATTACCCCAATCTTGGCTATGGCTTTTAAATGAAATGGCACCTGGAACATAATACATGTTCTTTAGATTTAATGTATTCCCTTCTCCTCTTCATGCTGAGATAAAGAGTACCAACAGAAGAAGCTTGACACACATTCTCTAGAAACAAAAAAGTAAAAGGCATAGGATAATCAGTGGTTTTGCTCATCAGTTCTTCCAGTGAACGGTTGGGAGTGATGGTCAAGGAAGGAAGACATGAGAAGCAAAAGAGGGTGTACAAATGGAATTCAAAACAACTTTTGTGTTTCTGGTTCCTGATTTCAGACACTAAATTTACAGCTTCTGGTTAAGAGTAGAGCCTCTCTCACAGTGCCTAGAGACCAAATGCACTAGTCCAGAAGCTTTAACTAATGAGAGAGAAACTATAAAGAATGAGAGGTTTGGCAAGAAAGACAACATTGGAAAGGTGATCTGCAAATCACATGAAGAAATAACTAAAAAGCAAAACTAAAAGGCAAAAACAATAATGAACTCAGATCTCTATGTTCCAGTGTCAGAGCATGAGCAATAGGGAACAGGATATCAACACTGAATGGAAAATCTGATCTCAAAAGTTTCATCAGAACTTGTTGGAATAGAGCTCAACATTGGAACATTGCCAGCATGCTCAAGAGGGAAGACAAATAGTCATAGACCCAAATAATTCTCCATGTTGCTGATGGTATTACACACTATAGGCAGAGATATAAAAAGTGGTGGCAGTTTTATGGAGGACAATTGGAAATGCACAGTGGAAGCTGTGGTGTCCCATCAGAGTCCCCATCTCCCTGCAGAACCAAGGGGGCTGTTCCCCCAGCTGCAGGAGTAGAGTCTGCTGTGTCGGTTTCCTGTGGCTGCTGTAACAAATTACCACAAACTTGGTGGCTTATGTTTTAAGCAAATGTTAAAAATGTTTTAAACATGTGTATTATCTTATAGTTCAGGGCACCAAAAGTCTGAAATGATGACCACGGGCTCAGATCCTTTAAAGGATGAGGGGTTGAGTCACCCACCAGGTAAGCCACCTGGAGCAGAGCTGTCAGCCCAAGGAGAGGGAAATCTATAATGGATTATAAAGGAGGAATTTGATGAGTGTCATTGTGTCCCTGAGAACACCGGTATCTGTGAGAGCTATAATTTCTCCCATTAAACTTCCTCTTGTACACTTCCCTAGAAAAAGAGGGAAACCAGAATTCTAGAGGAGCTGTTCCCATATAGGATGAATTTTTCATAAGAAACAAGTAGGTCCAAGAGGTGCAAGGGGTGGCTGTAATAGATGTTGCGATGCATCAACAGCTCTAAAGACTCATTCTCCCAGCTGCCAGGAGTGTTGGCTGCTAACAGCTAGCAGGTGAGTCCTTCTCCAGGAATTGCCATTGGCTAAAGGGAGATGCCTCACCTAAGGTCATAACCTCTCAGTGGAGACAACATGCATCCAATGAGTGGTCAATGCAAGAGCACAAAGGCTCAGCCCCCTTGCCTCAGTTGGGGACAACTCTTGAGGGACCTGCCAACTCCAGAGTACCCCAGAATCAGCTGAGGCCATTGTTGCAACACACCATAGCTCAGCTTCTTTGCCCGATCCTTTCCTTCACTCTCTCAAGGATGTTGAGGGAACTTCTTAATAAAAGTCCTACGCACAAACCTCTATCTTGGAGTCTATTTCCTTGGAACATAATCTAAAATATAGCATATATCAAAATCCTTAAAAGCATTCATACACTTTGACTCAGTTGTCTCACATCTAAGATAGTCTAAGGAAATGATAGATGAAATCATAGTTTTGAGTTTACTGTTGTAACATTATAATTTTTAAAACTATAAAGAACCTAAATATTCAACGAGAGAGATAACTAAAATAAGCATATGTTATAGAATCCTTTACAGACATTACAAATCGTATTTTTGAGGAATATAGTAACATATTAAAATGTTCTCAATATAATTTTAAGTGAAAACAGCAGAAAATGGCACTATAAAATTATAAATCGTTCACAAACATATTACTTGAACTGTCACATGTCAGAGAAATGTCATGACCCCCGTAAATGTATGAGGAAAGTCCAAGGAGACAGTCGAATTTTGTTTAATTGCATAAAATTTGATCTCACAGCCAGACCTATTTTTAGATAAAATAAAGATAGTAAATTCTCTAGCACTGGATATTTGAAGAATAGCATAAATGACACTTGGCAAGCTTGATGTAGAGTGGAATTAAGTATTAATTTAACATTTTTAAGGCACCCTCTGGAACTCCATTCCACAGTGGGTAAGTGTCATGGAGGTGTGTGGTTTTGCTTTGCTTTCCTTTGTTTTCCCTTGGTTTGCTTTGCTTTGGTTGGTTTTTCTTAGTTAACAACTGAACTCTTAAAGATACCTGATTTCTTTGGCTTACATTGACAATTCAGTGAGAAGGAATTTTCTTGATTATCTCCACCTCAAAATCCTACAATCTTTAGACCTTTATCACAAGCATTAGAAGAAAAGAATTCAAATAAAACAAACTCACTTAAGATGATACTATCAAATATCTCTAGGCAATAGAGAAGAGTAACCCACACCTAATATTAAGGGGAGGGGAGTGCTTTTTAAAAATATAATTTTATATGCAGATAAACTAATTGCGATGCTAAATTATGTCTGATGTTGAAATAATCCCACGTGCATATTCTCTCACCTCCAGCACAGCCCAACCACACCAAAGCAGTTCAAAGACTCTGACCCCTGTCCACCAGAGCCCCTGACATGTTCTAGGTCTCAATACAAATCAAACACTCTCATGTTCCCAGTTCCTTATCCCCACCCAAGATACTTCAAACATGTGGAATGGATAATTAGAAGACTTTAAGGAGTGAAATTTAAGGAATATATTCCATCCCAACCACTAACCCACACTCACCTGACTACTCGGCCTCTGCTATAGATGGGAAGATGACATTTAAACTCCATGAAGAGGTGAGCCCTGTCTTTTTTCATCTTCTGTGCAGCCCTCGCTTCAGTGAGGAGCTTCAGTCCCTGTCTGTCCCTGCCCCGCCCCTTGCAACCCAGGATGTCCTATCCCGGCCATGGATGAGGAGTTCCTCCGAGCCAACGGAGCCTACGATTTTGTGTGTTCTCCGTTAGTCATCAAGGGGTGCTGTTAGGCTCTCCCTCCCTTTTCACCTCATTATTCTCTATAACATGATTAAAATGCAAGAATAGAACAAGGAGAGTTGGCTAGAAAAATCAAAGAAACAAAGGACCCCTCAAGTGACTTCATGGTAAAAGAAAACTAACACTGAAAAATAAAGATATTGCAATGGATTTAGCTTAGTTCTTCTCCATACTGTCTAGAGAACCGGGGAAGTCTCTTTGATGTAGAACCACTGATTAAAGAAAAGCCCATGTGAAACCAGGACACTTCTGTTTATTCAACAGATTTTTTTTTTATTTTTTTTTATTTCAGCATATTATGGGGGTACCAATGTTAAGGTTACGTACATTGCCCTTGCCCCCCCTCCACCCTCCAGTCAGAGCCTCAAGCCTGGCCATCCCCCAGATGGTGCGCATCGCATTCATTATGTATGTATATAGCCATCCCCTCCTCCCCCCTCCCACCTGCCCGACGCCCGATAAATGTTGTTCCTATGTTCAACAGATATTTTTAAAGCACCTGCTATGTGTCAGGCACTGCACTAGAGCTGGAGATACATAGACCAACACATTGTCCTCATGGGATCATATTCCAGTGGCTCAAAGATTTATCAGAAGATTGTCCCACAGTACCTGGTAGACTGAACAATGTCCAAGCTTATCCATCCCTTACATGTTCCCAGGAGTGCCAAGAGATGGAAATACCAGCTAGAAACATCCTCATGCAAAAAACACTACCTGGAACAACTCAAGAAAATCTGCAGAGATGCTTCTGTTTACCTCTCCTCCTCTGCCAAGCAGGACAACACTGAACTGGAGAAAGCAGATGTTAATAACTCTAAAGAGCTGCTAATATCTCAGCTTGAGGCAAGGTCTCCCTGGGAGCTTCTACAGTCCTGGGCAAAACTGCAAAGCAGGCAAAGTTGATCTTGCAACCATCCCAACTTCAGCCTCATTATCAATCTCCCAGACACCGTATGCACGTAAGCTGCCTTAAATCTGCCCCAAATCCTCCAATAAGCCTAGACATGCCATTAGACTAGTGCCTGATTAAAAATGCAAATGAGGTTTAACCTTAGTGGGGATGCCTCAGCACCCCCTGGCAGATCTTCCACCAAGACAGGAAGAGGTGGTGTAATGGAACAAGCATGGGTTTGGGGCCAGAAAGACCTGGTTTTCCACCCTGGTTCCACCATTTACTATTTTGCAACCTCAGGCAAGTTACTTAACCTCACTTAAGCCTCAGTATTCTTGGCCACAGAATGTAGATAATAATGCCTGCCCAGATATATTTGGGGAAAGATTAAATACAAACAAGCTCTTCATTTCTTATCCTATCCTTCCTCATCTTGTAAGGGGAACCTATAAAGCTCACCAAAAATAAAATAAAGTAGGCATTGGCAGCAACCCCAACATGAGTAGGGAGCACCTCCTGTAGTTTGCTGCTTTTGATTGCCTTGACTGGGAGATGGGGGAGCTTCCTGGTGTAACATGCAGAAGTCTAGGGGAACCCCCAAGCAGGACCCAGGCCTCTGAGCAAAATGTAGAACAAGCCATCAGTATTGCAATCCCCCTAAGAAAGAGCATGAAAAGCAAGGTGTATTCTTAATTATTTCAAAGAGCTCTGTATTCTAAATAATCTGTCCTAGAAGTATGAAGAGGACAGCTATAAATATATAGAAAAAATTAGCCAGGCATGGTGGCGCACGCCTGTAGTCCCAGCTACTCGGGAGGCTGAGGCAGGAGGATTGCTTGAGCCCAGGAGTTTGAGGTTGCAGTGAGCTAGGCTGACACCATGGCACTCTAGCCTGGGCAACAGAGTGAGACTCTGTCTCAAAAAAAAAAAATGTAATGAAGAGAAGAGGTAAGACTTGGCTTTATTTACAGAGGTGACATTGCAGGGATCCACAGCCTATTACCTGGCAATATCTTTGGGCTGGCCTCCACCACTGCTTCCTACGTAAAGCACATGTGAAG
>CAUYRT010097438.1:0-23848 GCA_963574885.1 Lepilemur ruficaudatus
ATATTTTAAAATAATTAGCTGGGTGTGGTGGCGTGCACCTGTAATCCTAGCTACTCGGGAGGCTGAGGCATGAGGATCACCTGAACCCAGGAGTTTGAGGCTGCAGTGAATATGATTGTGCCACTGCACTCTAGCTTGCCATACAGAGCATGTTGATTTTTCTAAAAAAAAAAAAAAAAAAAAAAAAAACTTAAAAAAATAAAATCTCAGACCCATCGTAGTCCTTGTCATGAATCTGAGAAATAAGAGCAAAGGTAATTATGGGACAATCAATTCCACACTGGATGACATTAGAATATAGGGAAGAGAGTGGCCTAAGGGCCTAAGACTGATGGCAGTATGCCACAGTCTGATCATAAGGGACAGCCTGGACAAGTCATCATTAAGCCAGTATGACCTATAGTCAGGCAATGGAAGTAATGAAACCCTAGTGTCCAATATTGTGCCAGTCTCAACTGAGAGTTTGCCACTTTTAAATGTGTTTTAGCCAAAGATGTAAAACACCTTACTAGAAATCCTTGAGCAAGAGAATCCTATAATAAACAATTCCAAGTCAAATTCCAGAAAGAAATGTTAGCTTTAGAATCAAGCACCCAACACTTAAGCACACTAAGGTGGTAAAGGGCCTCTTTCGCTATCAGGAGCCTGAATCTTTCTTTCCTGGTACTTTTCCCACAGCATATAATAGGAAATAAAAAATATCGGAGTTGTCTTAGTTTCCTAGGGCTGCTATAACAAAGTACCACAAATTGGATGACTTAAAACAACAGAAATTTTTTTTATCTCAGTTCTGGAAGACAATGAATGTGAAGTACCTACCACAGGGCTTGGCATGTACAGAGTGTTGCATGAATTAGCTATTATGGAGGTATTTTTTTAAAAAAAATCACTTATTGTTTGATGATTTCAGTTGAATGGGTGCAAACATTTACAGTACATTGGGTAGGTTTAAGTGTATTGGGACTGAAGAACTGGCACCACATAGGAATAAGACAATGTTTTTCTCTGTGTAATTAATGTGTATATTTTTCATTTTTTAATAGGTGTACACTGGTGATTGGCATTGGAAATTTTGTGCTTCTTTCAATATTGTAGTTATAAATGAGCAGTTATTGGGTAAAGAGGTCATGCAACAATTTAGGGTAGGCAGCAACTATGCTGGCAACTTCAAGGCTTCAAGAGGAACTTTAAGAAAATGGATCAGTGGCAAAGGACAGGGCAGAAAGGAAGAAATAACCTAGCTGTTCTCCTGGATAGGGGAATCCTATGATTTGGATATTTGACCTTCTAAACTGCCTGTGTGAATTTCATCCCCAATGTTGGTAGTGGAGCCTAATGGGAGGTGTTCAGGTCATGGGGGCAGATCCCTCATGAATAGATTAATGCCCTCCTAGGTAGAGGTGAGTGTGGGGGATGAGTGAGTCCTCACTCTATTAGTTCCTGCAAGAGTTGGTTGTTAAAAAGAGCCAGGCACCTCCTTCCCTCTCTCTCTCTATCTCTTGCTTCCTCTCTTGCCATGTGATCTCTGTACTTGTGAGTTCCCTTTCACCTTCTGCCATGAGTGGAAGGAATGTAAGACCCTCACCAGAAGCAGATGCTGGTGCCATGCTTCCTGCACAGCCTGCAGAACCGTGAACCAAATAAACCTCTTTTCTTTATAAATTACCCAGTTGTAGATATATCTTTATAGCAACACAAATGAACAAAGACAGAATATAAAATTTGGACCAAATCATCTCCGAATTAGGCTAATGTAGGACTGGTGGTACTCAGCCTGCAAATCCTATCTGGTAAAAGGGTTTACAATTTTGGATGAATTAGTGCCTTTCTTTTATGAGTTTGTTCTGTGTAAATCTTTTTTTGCAAGAGAAAATAACATGTACTCTAAATTTGCATCCAGGAAAGTACTGGCAGAAAATTATGTGAGACTGTGAGACTTGGAAATATCTAGAACCTTAGGAAATACTGCTTTTGTTAGGCTGGCATGCTATTGAGGAAGGGAACCAGTGCCATTTACTTTAAAATGGGCTGTTTTCATTGTAATTTCAAGTGACAATTTAGAGAAAAATGTATTATACTTGATGCTATTATTCTTTGTGGCATAAATTTTTCTACCTTATGAATATTTTGTATTCTTTAACAAAAACTTTATTTTGGGGGGAATAACTGTATATTCAGCTATAGAAAAGTACAAAGAAAAAAGCAAAAATTATGCAAATTCTACCACCTAGAGAGAGATTATCACTGATAATATTTGATACCTATACTATTTCTAGGCAACACTGTAGAGGTGTCTGTGCAGTGTGTATACATCTCTTCTATCTCTGTATATATACACATATACACACCATATATGTAATTTTTTACTGTGTATAATATGGAAATTTTTCTATGTCAACAAATCTGGATGTACATCTTTGTTTAATTAAGAAACAGGTCACACTCTGGTTTCTTTTCAGATCATATAAATCTTTCACCTTTTACTAATTAAGAGTAAACGCAGCTTTAGAGAAACTCTTTAAAACAACTTTTTTAAAAAAAATTAAACAAATTACTAACAGAAATTGTTCTAAAGATTATATGTATACATGTGGATGTATTTGAATATTTGGGTTTAAGTTGTGTTTATTTTTTAAGATAATTTTGCATTTAAATTCAAAAAGTATAAAGTTCCCTATGACTCCTGGCTTCGGTTTCTTGTTGTCTTTCCTGAAAGAAAAAAGTTCTATCATTTACTCATATATCCTTCTAGAGATAGTTAATGAACAGTTGGGCAAATATATATATTTGCAAAACATATTTATGTCAACATAAATATATATGAATATGAATGCAAAAACATATATTATTTTCTCCTTTTTATATAAATGATAGGACATTATATACACTGTCCTATACCTAATTTTTTTCAATCAAACAATATATCTTAGAGGTAAGAACTAAAAGTAGACCTACCATTTGATCCAGCAATCCCACTATTGGGTATTTACCCAAAAGAAAAAAGATCATTTAATCAAAAAGACACATGCACTCAAATGTTTATGGCAGCACAATTCATAACTGCAAAGATGTGGAATCAACCCAACTGCCCATCAATACATGAGTGGATTAATTAAATGTATATCCATAAAGAAAAATATTGAACTTAACTCCTGCCTCACACTGTAGACAAAAATTAATACAAAAGAGGTCATTGACCTAAATGTGAAAACTAAAACTGTAAAATATCTAGAAGAATGATATATTTTTGACTCTGGGATAAGCAAAAGATTCTTAGATAAGGCACTATAAGAATTAATGATTAAAGAATCCAATTTAAATTGGATTTTACCAAAATTTTTCTTTCTATAAGGATCCTCTAGCAGTACTTTATTTTTTTAGGTCTTAAAAAATGATGATATAGGCCCTATCTCTGGTTTGGTCTTTGTCCTGTGACTTTATGGCCATAGCTATGATTCAGTGAGAAACAGTTTCATTATACAACCCTGCATTGTCTGAAGTCTCTTTATTCCTTTCCAATTCTGCTTATAAACCGGCCTTTCTCTGTGCTTATTTCTTTCTTGCAGCAACCTGTTCATTCTATCAATATTCCATCTTGAAATCTTTCTAATTCCATGAGTCCATTAGGTATATTTTCTGCCTTCCAAGGTATAGCAGGTGATAGTTTAACCAAATGTTTTGCCAGTACATGCCTCAGAGTGTATGTTTTCCAACTTCCTATACTAGGTTTCATACTGCTTGCTTCTGAGTTCCAAAGACAATATAGCATATTCTAGGTTTTTATAAAGGTGACATCATACCTCCAGTATCAATGTCTGAATTAGTTCACTTTAACTGCATAATAAACACAAGATTTCAGTGGCTTACAACAATAAACGTTTGTTTTCATCCTTATAGGTCTACACATTTCAGGGGTTTGGCTAACCTAGGCTGGGTTTTGCTATGACAAGCTGAACTCTAGCCTCTGGTCCAGTTTATTTCAGCTGCCCATATATTCATTCTCAGGCCTTTACAAAGGGGAATCAGCACCTGGGATGTGCTCTTTTTTATGATAGTTCAAAGGAACACATTTAAAGGCTTTACATGAGTCATGTCCATTGATATTCCAAATAAGGTCACATGGCCAAGCCCAGTGTCAACAGGACAGATAAGTACACCATACCCATCGTGACAAAACAGGAAGGTGTAATTTTATAATGTGGATGTAAGCTAGAACTGGGAACAGTTATCTAATCCACTCTCCAAAAACAAAGGAAACAATTTAATTGAAAACATACTAAGTCTATTTCCAACGAAATCAGAAATAAGACCGGTGATAACTACTATCAGCAATAACAGCCAAGGCAGCATATTGAAATAAATTTACATTACCTGAGTGAAAACCATACGGCAAAATTAGCTGCATCAGACAAAGTCATATCCAGTGGAAGAGGAGGCCAAAACAGCACTAGAATTTGTACCTAATATCATATTTATTAAAATTTTTTAGCCATTTAGGCACACTAAAACAGTGATCCTCCTTTTCTAAACTAACTTTCATTACAATTGTCTTTGTAAAGATGCTTACTAAAATCCCATGGACCAGTTTTGTGTATAAACCAATGATATAGACCATTCAGTAAAGAGGTAAGAAGGCAACAGAAAGAAAGTCATCTCTGTGGACGTCATGGAACTGGAGTCATCAAGCAGCGGTTACTCCTGCAAATTCCAAAGCAAAATGTTCCCCCACCTTTATATAAGGTTCCTGAAGTGCATCAGGTGCTGAGAGGGCTGTCTCTGTTCAGACTCCAGGTGGAATAAACCAGGGGGGGAGGGGAGGAGGAGAAGGAGCAAAACTTGTTTTTTGGTTTTGTTTTGTTTCCTGTGTGTGTGCTCATGTGTGCATTTGTGTGTGTGTGTGTGTTAGTTATTACAAAATTATGAAAGGTATTTTACTGGTTAACTTAAGTTATGAAAAACCAGACCAACTATCTTTTGAAGCTAATGTTCATGACCAGGTGTTTGAAATGTACAATGATGAAATTCAGGGAAATAGAAAATAGCAGGGACCTTGATGTTTCTCAGATGATCACATCTCATTTATCTGCATGCTGAAGATAATGCCATTTATTCATACAAATGAGTCATCATTGTAGAGCTTCTGCTATTCTCTGCCCCTTTTCATTTCTTCGTGTTGTTAATTTCTAGTGACTAAAAATTAGGTAATAAATCAAAAATAGCTGGAGGCCCTCCTACCAGCAACCCTTTGTTTTTAAGTGACAATGAAACACTGAAGCTCAGTCACTTAGCTGCAATAGCACAAAGAGACAACACATCCAGGGGCCCATGCCCAAGGAGACAACACAACCCCCCTGAATAGACACAGCTCCCCTTGCCAAGGTATAGGACTTGAAAACTCCTTTCACGTTTCATTCCTCTCCTCTGGTCAGCCTTGGCTTCAGTTTCTTAAAATCAAGAAAACTGCTACATTTTTTAAACAAGTAGGCTCTGTATTTAGAGGGCATTTGAGAACTAAAATCATCACCCTAAATCATGGGTATAGCTTTTCCTCTTGGGAAAACAATAGTAGGTTATTTTTGAGAGCTGCACAAGGCATGTAAGACAAAGCAAAGAGAACACAGTACTTGGAGGCAGGAGAGGAGACTAAAATGGGGATAGAGCCAGCCAGTGAAATGTAAAAGGTAGAGTACTCCCGCAACTTTATAATTATCAGTGGCAGATCAAGCAAATCTCTCTCCAGACTCACATTGTAAGAAACGACTAAGTGAGACTGAAACCTGCATTTGGGAGATGGTAAATCTGTAATATTATTTTGCCTTTACCATGCACCAAGCATTGTATTCCCCTCAGTGCATTTCACTGAAACCAAAGGAGACATTATTCCTGAGCATGTTGTGTTTCTCTTTGACTACGGTAGACACTGAGAAGAGCTGGAGATGTTTGAGTGTCCGTGAGCTCGCTCTGAGTTCTTAGAGTCCTGGTTTTCTATCATCTAATTTAGATCAAATACCCAGTTAGAGAGAAATATATATGTACTTCTTTATCTGGAAGCAAAACACTCAGAAAAGCAAAATAAGTTGACTGGGAAAATAATAACTGATTATTATAACAATGATCTTGAGGCACTACTAGAAGACTTGAATGCCTTTTGATTCCTGAAAAAATAAATTATTAACAGTGTGATTTTAGTTTTAAGAGCTGATTTAGCAAATTCAAATTCTTTGAAAAGTGGTCATTTATTTTTTCAGTCAACAATTCTTTTTGTTTTTGTTTTTGTTTTTTTTTTAGAGACAGGGTCTCACTCTGTTGCCCAGGCTGTAGTGCAGTGGCATGATCATAGCTCAATGCAGCCTTGAACTCCTCTGCTCAAGCCATCCTCCTACCTTCTGGGACTACAAGCTCACACCACCACTCCTGGCTAATTTTTAAAAATTTATTGGAGAGAATGGGTCTCGCTATGTTATCCGGGCTGATCTCAAACTCCTGGCCTCAAGTGATCCTCCTACCTTAGCCTCCCAAAGCTCTGGGGTTACAGGCATGAGGTACTACAACTGGCTCAGTCACATCAATGTCTACCAACACTTGTTTCAGTGGTGGGGGAGAGGCAGGCAAAATCACCCAACACATAGAATCACAGCCCACTCATTGACAGGAACATTTTCTCTTTGTATCCTGTGTAGCCAGGTAAGAAGTGTGAGTACTCTGAGGTCACATTGCTAGTGAGATCACATGTAGGCAATCCAACTGACAGTCCCAACTAAGCCTGGCCTTCCAGCCATCCCTCCAAAGTACAAAGCATGGGAGTAAAACCACCTTGGACCCTTCAGACCATTTTATTGTATTTTACAGTTTTGTGGGCCAGGAATGGCACAGGGTTCAGCTGGGTGATTCTTCTGTTCCATGTGGTGCTGTTAATAGAGGTCATTTGGTAGAACAAAAGAATGAGCCAGCTGATTCCTGCCCAAATACCTGATCCACGAAATTGTGAGATATGATACAATATGTTTTTTTTAAGTCATTAAGTTTTAGAACGGTTTGCTATGTAGGTAGAATAAGATCCCTCTGCCCATGCCTCCTCAAAGAATAAAAAGAACACGAGAGTGATTTATGATGCTGCTGGATGGGGGTCCTCATACTTTGAGTAGACAAAAGAACTGGCTAATATATAACTTGAACACAGGATTATGGACCATGAAGGCCATCAGGCCAACCTACTTAGAGGGTGATAATAGGACAAATCATGTCCCATCAGTGCTATCAACAAGAATCCAATCTGCTCTACCCCCAATTCCCCATTCTTATGAAATTTCAACCAGAATTCCATAAGACAGTATTTCATGAGATGATATCCTTCAAAGTTTTTGTGATGGTATAACTATTTCCTTGATGATTAAGCATCTTTCAACTCTGTAAATATTTAGAATACAAAAAGGTATAAGTGAATCAAAACCACAGTATTAATATTTATGTTAATATTGTGCATTTTTATATTTATGAACTTGTTATAAGAATTTGTCCAGTTAAAGTAACAGATCAGCCTTGTAATTCTAATTTAAAATGTATAATTGAGTAATTAATTTAAACTTGTGATTTCAAAATGAAATCTTGTTAAATTTACAGTTTGAGCACATTTTAAGAGGATTTGTTTCTCGAATATTACATTTAATATTTTTTAAAGTATTCTGAGTTTTTTTAGTTAAGTCACATGATTTATGTACTCACAGAGAAATTATACATGGACTTTATAAATGAATTTAACATGTTTGAAGACATTTCCTGAAGTTTCCCCAAATAGGACCAAACACTATTTAAAGGCAATATATTTCCTAATTTAAACTCCTTGGAAAAGAATTTCCTCTTGCCATAATTTGCTAAGAGCTATTCTTATTCTTCCTCTAAGGGGTATTTAACTGAGCTGTCTTTAAGAAACATGGTCACTGCCAGGGGCAAGAAAAAAGGAAATGCTCCCTGAATAAGGGTGAGGAAGAATCTGTTAATTATCAGCCACAGAAACAAGCTCAGCAGTTTCTGAACAAAAGAAACTTCTTCCTAGAAAACCACGTAGCTCTGCCAGTGCTGAGCTGCTCAGGGTGCTTTCCCTTGGAGCATTCACACACTACTTCGCCACCTGCAGGCAAGTGGAAAAGCGACCCTGCAATCAGTGCTCAGGGAGGGTACATGAAGGGAGCAGGGGCTGCTACCTGTCACCAGTCTTCCCATTTTAAGTGACATAACAATATAAACCTTTCTTCCTAGGAAGAGCATATGGTTGTTAACATCATCAGAGAATGGGAAAGCAAAAGAATGGGTCCGAGGTAAAAGCCAGTTTTTACTAACTCTTGCTCCCTAAATTTATTGGGCTCACTTTTGATACATTTCATTTAGACTCACTCCATATAATCTAATGTGTGCCAGTGGTTTGTACAACATTGTAATAGACCCTGAGGAGTTGCAAAAGACATAGAGAGAATTTCTATTTCTCTCCCCAAAGAACTTACAATATGAAAAATATGATACACACATGGAACAGAAGTACAACAAAAAGCACATTTAGATATGTGCAGATTAATATGTTACATGGTTAACTACAGCAGTGCTGACACAGAGAAGGGTCAGTGGATAGATATATGTGATTTGCATTTTAAAGATGTGACTTTTGAAGAGATGAATTAAAATGTAGAGAAGTTCTGGGTGTCAAAAATGAAATATTATTTTATTTCACTAAGTCCCATAATTATATTAGATTTAAAATATTACACAATAAGTGTAAGTGTGGAAGTATAAATAAATTCTTAGGATATGTATAATAGATAAACTAGAGGATGGAAACTCATACAGGATAGAGACAATTATATGTAAATTTATCCAAATAAAGCCCTCATCATAGTTCCTAACATAGAGAAACACTTACAAATACCAACCACTATTATGATTCTCAGTATTCATCTTGACTTGATGTGCACTAAGATTTCTTCGGAGGTACCACCGTGCTGTCTCATCAACCTTCAGCAAAATCTACCGTCTACTGGGGCCTTTGCCGGAATGAGCACGTACGCAACATTCCCAGATTTATATTTGGAACCCCAAAGTCTGTTTACTGTAACGGTGATGAGGTAACAACAACGATAATGGCCTGTTTATATTTAATGAGCCCTCATTTTGCTCCAGGCACTACAGGAAGCATTTTATGAATAAGAATTTCCTTAGTCCTCACAACATCCACATGAGGTAAGCTTTGTCTTTCTCCCCTCTTTAGAGATGAGAAGACTCAGCAAAGGAAAGGGTAAGCGATACGCCCACAGTCAGGAAGTGGTAGCCCCGGCAGCCTGACTCCAGAGGTCAAATGCTTGTTCCTATGTCTGTAAGCCTTGACCGCTCCTAGAAATGCAAGCCCCTCCAGTCACTTTGCTTTCTCCACACGTTCATCCCCATTCTGTCCCGAACCAAGCACCTACCGCCTCGCTCTCTCCCAGTTTTTCTTTTTCGTTGTCCCTTGTCATTCTCTCCCAAGTCCCAGTCAAGTGTCTTGAGAGAGCATTCTACCCTGACTGGCTCTCCTTCCATTTTCCCTTCAGTCTCCTTCGGTCTAGTTCTGCACCCTTGCTCCTCCCCTCTCCGTGATTTATCTGAGAGTGCTAACATAACCTCCATCTGGTTCCAAAGTCAAGTGTATATTTGGTCTTTCTCTCAATGTTTGGTACCGTGGTCTTCTTAGACTCTGATTCCCTAGACTTTCAGGACACTGCTCTCTGCATTGCTCCCCAGCGTCCACTCCAGGTCCACGTCACTCTATTGGACCTCGCCTCCCCTTCCCAGATGCATCTAGAAATACGCATATGCACTCGTGTGGGCGACAGCCTGATCTCTAGTATCAACCTAAGCTGTGCCTCTTTTTTCTTCATGTTTTTCCTGGACTCACTTCCTATGTTCTCCAGTTCTTCATGTTTAGCTCAGGTTACTCTAAGGATTCATTTGGATATGCAGCTTAAAAAGCCAAGGACCCCACTCCCGGGTTTACTGGCAGATGCAGAGGCTGGCACTGCCTGGGCAGCCCGCTCAAAGCTTCCCTTCGCAGGGCAGAGAGGTACATGACACCTTCTCTTGTCCCAGCAGGGTCTCCTCAGTCTCCTCCTCTTTTCTCCACGTGTATCTTAAATATTCGTTTCCTCGGAATTCTTTTGACCTTATACAAACCAGCATCCGTTGGTGGATCTATGATACTGTCTGACCAAATCCCCTTCCAGCTCTGGGGAGTGACCCAGATGCCATTGTGTGGCTACAACAGGACTTGCCATCTCACAGATCCTCTTCCTTGACCACAGTTGACTGGCCCAGGGGCATCTCCTAATCTCCAGTTGGGCCATGAGAATCATTCTTCAGTTTGCTTCTAACTGGAATTGAGAAAAAAACCCAATAATCTTTCTTGCAATGGGTTGAATTGTGTTATTGAAGAGCATTCTGTTTAATTTCCTCACACTTGGGAATTTTCCAGTTTTTCCTCTGATACTGATTTCTAGTGGTAATTGCAAATTTGTAAGCTTTATTGAGACTTGTTTTGTGTTCTAACATATGGTCTATCCTGGAGAACAAACATGTGCACTTGAGAAAAATATGCATTCTGCTGGTTTGGCATGATCTATGTCTTTTAGGTCTAGTTTGTTTGCAGTGTTGTTCAGGTCCTCAATTTCCTCGTTGCTTTTCTCTCTAGTTGTTCTGTCCATTATAAAAAGCAGGGTATAGAAGTATCCACAACTACAGTGTAGAATTATCTATTTATTCCTCCCTTTAATTCTGTCAATTTTTGCTTCATATATTTTGGGGCTCTGTTTTCAGGTGTGTGTATATTTATTGTATCTGCTTAATAATGAAGCCTCTCTATATCCATTCAGAAACTTAAAGGGGCCATGGCTTTTTTCCAAGATATAATAATATATTAGGTAGTTCTATGTTTTGCGGTTTAATATTTAACATAATATTTGGGCTATACACAGCTTTTGCCATAATGTGGGATCTAGAAGCTTTTGCGTAGTTAGGTAATTCACATTAAGGGATACAGAAAGTTTTTAAAACAGGAAAAAAAGAATGATCAAGACAATGAAATGAATTTCTAATCAAATTTGAAATGAAAATTATAGAAACCTCTGCATAACTTCCTTTGTGGAAATGTTATAATATTCAATTTATATTAAATATAGATACAAAGAATGCTTTGTAAGAAGCATGACTCCCAGGAAATGAATTTCATTTATGTAAGTGCCTGTCATGATGCTTTTAGTAACTTTGTAACCCAAAGGTGATGCTTATGTAAAGTATTTTCTAGTTCTCTGTCATTAAAAAGTAATTTGATCTAGTTCCAGGCAGCAAAGAACAAACAGCTGTGCTGTGTTCCTTTGCATTTTCTTTGATGTTGTCCTCCTGTGAGTTGATCCCAGTGTCAGACGCGAGGGCTGCTGTTTCTTTAAAGGATATGGAAGATCAGTTCCCTGTGCTTTTGATGCCTGTCAGAAATTTCAATATGGTGCATTAGGCAGCCTGAATGAGTCAGAGAATCTTTAAATAATAGGACAACCAAAGCTAGAAGGGGTGAAACAGCTTTAAAAAGGACATATAAGAACAAAAGGCCCTATTTGATGTGTTAGTATCATTCCGGTGCTGCAAATAGGTGGAAATAATCCCTGGGTTCACAAAGGGAATACAAGATCTATAAATTATGCATTGGTTTGACTTGTTTTTACTTGCTATATCTGCTCAGTCCATAACTCCTTCACTGGAAAATGTACTCCCCCTTCCCTGGAACAGCGAGGGAGGAGAGGAGGGCCAGAAATAGGGCGTAACCTAATTCTTCTCTGGTCTATCACCACCTCTCTCTCTCTCTCTCTCTCTCTCTCTCTCACACACACACACACACACACACGTCATTCTTAGGTAGCCCTCATGGGAGTGAGAAATGGGGCTGAGGCCAGGGCTCCCATCACCAGATTTGAGGCTGGGAAGGGAAATGGGGATGGGCTGCTCTGGAAAAGGAACAAGTGGGTCGACTGCAGGAGGGCACAGGTGGCCTGAATCCTCTAGGGTGCCAGTGAGCTGCGGCTGCTCTGCACTGCCAATAAGCGGATACACAGGGAGAGCGAGAACAGAGACAACACCAGACGAGACAGCATGATGGGGAAGGCAACGTACGCAAGAGGGACATTTATATAACCCTTTGCAGTTCACGAGTGCTTTCCTTCTTCACTGTGTCATTTATTTTAAGCAAATGGATTACATAAGAGGCAGATAATATTATTATCACCAGATAATGTAACGATCCCCACTTATTTTCACAAATAAAGAAATTGAGTCTGGCCTAAGAGCACAATTGTCCCAAGGACAGACTCTATTATAAGTAATGGGGAAGAAAACTAGAACTGAGGAAATCCAGGATTTCCAGGCAAAACTAACGGACCAGCTGTAGATCTGTGAGTTGTGTGATTTTCTCCACCAGTGTGAAGGGTTTAAGTAGAAAAATAAACACAAAATCTTAGAAGTGAGGAATTGCGAAGTCTCAGAAGTCTCGCTATGAGAAGTGATAGTGATACCTAAAGTTTTTAGTATAAGCATCATCTAATCTTCCACTTTTGTGAATATTCTAGCTTTTGGCTTTGAATCAACTTGGGGTCCCAAAAGACTACAGATATAGACTATAGTAACTTAGCCCCTCATGGAGGTGGTCTTAAGTTTCAGGCAAATTTTATGATTTCCTCTAGCTTATAGATTGAACCCAAATTCATTGGAATTTGTATTATAGTAAGATCTCTAGCTTGATCCTAAATGGTGTTAAGCCTAAGATTCGAGTGAGTCTGAGTCTGTTTGGAGAGCTGATGGGGAGCGGGTCTCCAGGAATATCTTTATGTGGTTACAGGAGCCAGATAGGAAACATATCTTAAGGGACAAGAGAATTAATGTATTGACATCTTGAATATTGATACAAGAAAGGTCATTGACTATTATTTCACCAAATTCTCTATGAGCACAAGGTATCAGCACTATTGGTATCCAGGATTATAATTTGTGTGCTTGCTTATTAGGAGTTAAGCATTTTCCTAGGTCTTTGACCTAAAGTGTCCCATTTAACTGAGCCATGTTTTAGGGAAGTATGACTATTGTTCCCCTTTAACAGATGAGGAAATTGAGGCTTGAGATGCTAAGTAACTTTTTCTGAGATCACACAACTGATTATTAGTAGCACCAGGATTTACAGTGTTGAAGCCAAAACTATCCTAGTCTCCTTTCTGGTAACAGGAGTAACACAAAGTCAAATGTGCAACAGACTTTTGCAAATTTTGATAACTCAGCTTCATCTCTACTTTAAGCCTCATCCTGAAACTTATGAGTAGTCAACCTAGGTCATTTCATGTCATCATCCCTCCCATTCTACTCTGAGTTTACAACAATATTTGGTGGCTTATACCAGCGTTCCCCAACCTTTTTGGCACCAGGGACCAGTTTCATGGAAGACAATTTTTCCACAGACTTGGAGCAGGCAATGGATAGGAGTGGAGGGAGGACAGAGCTCAGGTGTGGATGCAAGTGATGGGAAGTGCCTGTACATATAGATGAAGCTTTGCTTGCTCATCCACCAGCCAGGGGGTTTGAGGACTGCAGGCTTATACAGCATCCAGGCATTGGGTGGGCCCCTGGACCTTAGTATTCTGTCCGTATTACATACTAGTAAGATATATCGTCCCACTCAATGTGGCCCCAATGTGGCCTCATAAGCCAAAAAGTAGTCAGGTACAATAGATCCATTTCATTTGCCCTCACAGTAGTTTTAAATATAGAATTAGGTTACCTTTGGGAAGGGCATACACTCTAGAGTTCTGCACCATCCCTACCGGTCTCCCAGTTACACCACTCCAAACCTGATTCTCATGTCTATGTTACCCCCAGGAACCTGGACACACTGGGTTTTGGCCCTGGTTAGAGAGCCCACAAAGCCTTGGTGGCCCTGGAGGCCAGGCCTTAGTCCCTTCTGTTCTTGGAACCCAAAGACCCCCACAGGTCTTTCTCCCTCTCTGGTAGCTCTACCAGGCAGCAGGGCATGAGGGCTTTCATCTCTTTCTCCATAGCCCTCGGCCCTGGAGAATATTTCTCATTTCGTGGAATCCTTTACCAGCCATGCGTAGTAAGGTCACTTTCCCTGGGCCCACAAATTGTACCCTCCCTCTAGAGCTTAGGATTTAGAAAATAAAAGCTAGGATTTCTAAGTTTACCCTGCCCTTTCCTCTTCAGCGGCAAGGAGGACCAGACTTATAAGCTGTCTCAAAAAAGGGGGAAAAGCATGATAAAATAGGATAAGAAAATCCCAAAATAGTGTCTTGCCACTTCGAGTTCTACAGAAGAAAAATGCCACTTAACTGTAAGGAACAAAGTATAGAATAAAGGTCCTTAGATGATTTGGGTGAGAGCTGTAGTGACTTATCCTCTGGCACCAGCCCAACAACGAGAAAGAAGAGAATAAGATGCAAAATGCAGCAGAGCAGATTTAATATTCAAGAAATTTGAAAGTTAAAAAAAAAGTTGTGCTTTCACAGAATTTTCACATAAGAGCAACAGTACAAACCTCTTTCAACACATACAGTAGCATTCTGATAGCCTGGCCATTTGCCCGGTGAAACACTTTCTGGTGATGTGAGGTCACAGAGTACTGACACCATTTCATTCATTTTCTCATTTCTCATATGTGCTGCATTGACCCCATCAGGGTTCTCATAAGTAGAATCATTTTTCTTCTTAAATTCCAGGTCAATTTAGGTCTCTTCTCTCCCAAGTCAAAAAGTACTTGCCATTGTAAGATAAATAAGTTGTGGAGATCTAACATACAGCATGGTGACTATAGTCAATAATAATGCATTATATACAGTACTTAAAATTTTCTGAGAGAGTCGAATATAAGTATTCTCACCACAAAAAAAAAATGGCAATTATGTGAGGTGATAGATATGTTAATTAGCCTGATTGGGATAATCATTTCACAATGTATACATATATCAAAACATCACACTGTACACCTTGAATACATATAATTTTTATTTGTCAATTATACCTAAATAAAGCTGAAAAAATGTTGAGAGACCAAATATATGAAGAATCTAGCATGGCATTTGTAGTTTTGGTCTATTTTTATCTAAGTGTGGCTTTGGAAGGTGAAGTCTCATGAGTCTCTCTATTCTCAAGTCCTTTATACGAGATGTTTTCTCCTGCAAAAGTGACAGTTGCTGCTTCTGCTGCAATCCTGTACTCTCTAAATACCCAGTTTAGCTTTCACCTTAAGACGATGCACCTAAGTTGTGCATCTCAAACCCAGATCTGTAGCTGGGTTCAGAAGCGTAGAGTGTGGGGATAAAAGTTTCCCTAAGCAGGCTGGTTTTGGAGGTTGGGGAAGGTAGATGATGTGGCAAGTGGGGCAGAGATACAGTGAGGGTCTCGGTGAACAGGCAGAGTTTGTAGCAGCTGGCAAATGCAACATTAGGGACCTGAAAGGACATGAAAGAATTGAACATGCAAAACTGAGGTCTTCTGCAACAAGTGGCAGATGATACAGGAAGCACAACCCATGCACTGAGCAACAGAAGGCATAGATGTTAGTTATAGGATTGGGGGCCTGAGCAACAGTAAGAGCTATGGGCAATCAGATCTCAAGAAGAAACATTATTTTATCTAATCATGCACAACTATTCTGGGCAAGAACTTTCCCTGTATGTTGAGATAAGGGAACTAAATGTCAGGGGAGTTGAGTTGCCTGGTCACACATCTAAGTTCATCGAAAGCTGGACATTTCCCAACTTTACCAAGATTGACAGACTACAGACCTGAGTCTTCTCCTGCAGAATCCTGTCCAAGCCACTTCTGGAGTTTGCAGTGTTTCTCAAAACACAGTCTGGGAACTCTCTCAATAAGAATCATTCTCACAGCTCATAAAAATATGAACTCCTGGGACTCTTCCCCAGATATTCCGATTCAGAAGGTCTGGAGTGAATCTTAAGAATTTTAATTTTCTTGGAACTCCTGATCTGGGATGACTAATGACAATGCTTAATTATCCTTGCCATGGCAACTGATTTATGGTTGGGCGTAAGACAGGTAGGGCCAACTGGTGTTTTCTCTATCATTAATATATGTACATTTGGAAAGAGCAATATTCTGTTCACTGATATTGCTAACCTTTGAGGATATGAGCTGGGTCAGTCAGGTTCATCTTTCTACTATGTAGAAAGAAGCTTTCATAGAAGGTTGCAAATCAGAAATAAGCACATCAAATGTTTGAATTCCTGGATGTAGCTGGATGCAGCAATATATGAAGCCTACCTTGGACCTCCCAGTTCTTTGTGCCCATGCTCCCTTTTCTAAATCTTAAATTGGTTTGAATTGGTTACCTACCACTTGCAACCAGATGGCCTCGTGTCAAACAAACCAGAAGGTTTCCATGAGTGCAGTATGAGTCTCCAGTGCAACAGGACTCTGACCTCATTGAGATCACCCTTAGGGCACAGAGTCTAAGTTACATCCTGTTTTGTTTTAATTTCTTGATCTTCACAGTATCCTTGCCTGATTTTGTCTACTTATGTGCCTTCAATTAACACAATGATTCAAAAATCAATCTCTCTACCTATATCCTTCTACTGTGGTCTTGATCAATAATTCAAATGCCTTCTGGACATTTCCACTTATGTGTGCCCAGGCATCTCAAATTCAATGGGTACAAAAGTGCATCTTTCCCCCTTTGGAGAAGATTTACCTTTTGTTCTCCTGTGAAAGGCACTGCCATTGTCCCAGTTGCCAAGCCAGAAGCCTGGGCGTCCTATTGGACATCGCTCTTTCCACCACCATCTCTATCCTTCTCTGACCATATTAAGCTGTTTCTGCCATCAAACTCCAAAATATGGCTTACAGTACTATTCATAATTTGGTCATTGTTTACCTAATGTGTCCCTTTTTCCCCTTGGATTATACATACTAGCCATATTAAACTTCTTTAGTGCTTTAAAGCACCATCCACACTTGCCACTGGACCTTTTACAAGTTGATCTAGTTGTCTGAAACTCTCTTCTTCCTCTCTCTCTCTGCTTAGTGAACTCCTACTCACTCTCTATGACCCACTGAGAGGCCGCTTTTGGAAAGCCTTGCCTATAATCCTTAGTATGGCTTAGGTTTTACTGTCATAAGTTCTTACAATACCCCAGTATTTCCCTATTGTAGCAATATTTAGTATGTTTAGTTTACTATTCAATTCACTGAGTGCTAGAAAATTTATGAAAGTGGAGAGAAATATGTCAAGCCTGGAAAAGTAAACCATTTCTTCTCAAATTGATTTTTAGATTTAACCCAATACAATCATTCACAGTGGGATTTTTAAAAATTGATAAAGTTATTTTTAAAAATTCATCTAGATGAATAACTAAGCCAAAACAACTTAAAACTGCAAAACTAAAAATAAGGGGAGGCTAGCCTTATCAGATACCTAACTCTGTTTTACAGCTATTCATGCTGGAACACTACTAAAATCCTTCCATGCCCTTCCATTGCATTTAGGCAAGCCCTTTCCCTTGCCTGAGTTGCATTTATTTAGAGGAACCTAATTTTTATCCAGAATTCCATCTACAAAGCAGTCTGGGAAATGTAGTGTAAGCTTTCCAGGCTATGCAGAAAATGCAGGCAAACCAGGAGGTGGGATGAATGCTGAGTGCCAATCAGCCATCCACTACAACACATCTCAAGACTTGGAATTATTTCATCGACTTTTTTGTAACTTTCTTTTGCAGAGGTCCTTTCCCCCTTCCCTACCATTCCCCAAACACAAGCTTCATAACAATAAGAATTATGTCTATTTTGTTCATTATTATATCCAAGCACATAGAACACAATATGTTTGAGTAAAATTTAAATAAAAGTGGCCTCATTGTACTTTGAACCATTAGACACACGTCTTAAGACAGTGGCCCGTTTTGAAGGCTACAGAGAAACAATAACAAGCTAGACTGAATTACAAGAAGATGAGATTGACTGTGAGAGGTAGGGGTACCATGTCATATAAGGAATGGAATGGGAAATATTTTACCAGAGCACAGAAACTGAAGCTAAATGGGAGCTCTGACTTCAGAAATTTGGAAGTCTGATACATGGAAGAAGGAACAGACTGATTTTGTTGCTTCAGAGAGCAGGACTAGAGCCAATGGGTACACAGTACAGGGAATCAGAGTTCAAGTCAGTGTCAGGAAGACTTGCTGCCAACACGTTCACCAGGAGGTGGCAACTGTGTTCCATAGGAAATGTCCCTCTTTAGGGAGGGGTTCCCATTTCACTGGGCCTCTAGGATCTTAGGCTAAACTGGAAGCAGACATATGTCTTGCAAATACTTGTTGAAATGCCTGACTATGTAAGTGTTGATGTTTTGCTTCTTTAGGGGTAAAATGAGTTATTCATCCCCTTAGACCATGGCAAAGCCTTCAAAGGACTCCCAGGCTAGGCACTGTCCGAACTATAGGTCTAGTAACAGAGCAGGTCCTTTGTCATCTCTCCCCTCCAGTCACCCTACACTGGTAGGGTTATCACTGGGCACTTCACACGTTGTTAACAATGTGTTTTCAATTATACTCATTTGCATTCACCCCACACTCTCTTGCTGGGAGGCTGATATTATTCTCCTCACCTTAAACACAAGCAGAGGCACAGACAGCTGAGGTCATTTTCATGAGGTCACTGAGGATCAGATGAAGGCTCCAGAGCCAGCATGATGCTTAGTTCCCTGAGTCACCGCTGCTGGGCAGGGGGCCTGGGCTGGCAGTTTCAGGAAAACATGGCTGTGTCCTTAGTTCTACTTTTCTGCCCATGCTTTTGAATGGGCAAAGCAATAATTGTATTTTTTACAAAAATTTTAAAGAAATAAAGCAGCACAGATCCAGGAATACAGTCCATTGATAGGATGCTTATTTTGTAGTACATGCCCCGGGTCTAATTACTCTTTCCTTGTTCCTTAAGAATCCAGAGTCTTCGACTCACTAGGAAGGGTTTTAATAAATCCACATGAATGTGGTATTTTAGTGGGAAAGTTGATTTTGTTATTTCCTCCTGTGTACTGCTTCAACCATGAGGGAACTGAGGAAGGAATTCTTAACAGAGAGAGCCTATGTGAAGGCATACTTCCCGTTTGTAGCTATAAGTGCACTTCCATCTGCCCATTCGTGAATTATTCAACCAACATGAAACAACACTGTTTGGGGGTGGGGTTTTTATAAATGATGAAATTTAAATGAGTTTCTCTCAAGCCCACTCCTGTATCCTCAATTCCCTGAAATAACTAAAAAAGGAAACGACATCAGCACCTCCCCCACAGGCAAATGCGGACAAACCCTGTTTATCACCATCAGCTCTGTGGAGTTTTTTAAAATTTTTCTAAGAAAACAGAGGAGGTTGGTTTTCAAAGAAAAAAAGGGGCATTTTATGAAAACATCCATTCACTCTTAAATGTATTATCCAACATTCATTTTTTATTCTGAAATAATTTTCTTTGGAGGAAGAAAAGTAATAGATTCATCCCTCATTAGATACTTAACTTTTTCTGACCATGCTAGTAGTAACTCTAGAGAGATGCAGCTATAGAGGGGAGCGATGGAAAGGAAAGGCTAGGTCCTGGATCTCTCCCTTTCTATGCAAAGCGTTGCAGTGAGAGCAACTGCAACTGCAATAGTAAACTTTGCCTCTCATCTCAAAGAGTATTTTTAACTGTTTTTGGTTTAAGTGTGCATATTACACAACTAAAAGTGAAAACCTTTCTGGAAGAATCCCAATTTTAATAATCAGAAAGATATAATCTTTGGAGTGAGACAAAATGCAATCTAATTTCTTTCATCAGCCTTTTCAAAGACTCATTGACAGAATTTCATAAATCGTGACATTCAACTACCTGTTAATTTATGTGGAAACACCTTATAAGATTAAGAAAATCAGAAGTAAATTACAAGCCATGGGGCTTTTTGTTGGTTTTCCTTGCCTCTTTTGCTTACTTTCTATTTATTTGTTTGCTACAGAAGAATCAGAATGAATGAGAAGTATTTGTCCTTCCCCTACAGCTCCAACATTGGTAGCAAGCAAGGATTTAAGGCTTGAAGATCTGTGATTTCCTTTACCTCTAGTGCAGAATTGAAAGATTTTGAAAATATCTGCCTTATGTGGTGGTAGGAGGGGGAAATAGAGATTCATGGGGTTGGGAGTGGGGATACAGAGTGGCCTGAACTTTTCTGACCAGGAAAACAGATGGGAGCCTGAGGGAGGAAGAGGGACCCTCCCCACCTGGCAGGTGGGATTGGGTGGGAATACGGGGTGTAGTACAGCTGCCTCAGCAAAGTGAGGTAGCAAGACCCCTGGCAGGGGAATACCTGCCTGGTGCACCTAGACAAGCAGAACTCTGGGAAGGGGCCTTGATGCTTGGCAAAGACCTCGATGCCCATTGTTGGTAAGACCAGCAGAACATCTGCCTTCTACGTGCTGCCACTACAATCAGCAGTGACCATGAACACCACACACCAGAGGGCCCTTCATATAAGATCTGGCCTGAATGAGATTCCTTGGATCTTTGAATAACCTGGTTAAAGTGGGGAGTCGGGGATCTAATAATGAGTGAGATTGAATTTCCCACCATTATAAGCAAGATGGATTGGAAAATGTTACCTTTTACTTAAAGAGTGAAAAAAAAATGACATATTTTGTACCCTAAAGTAAAATGTTTATCTGTGGTGTGTATGTGTATGTATGGGTGTGTATACTTCCACATTATCAGGAGATTGCAAACCAAAAGTCCAATTCGGATAATAATAGTTTGGAACTATGGACACTATGAAGAACTATGTTTTGCCATAAAAACAAAGAAAAAAATTTTACTCATGGAAAGTAATCAGATTGGCTTTCAAAAATTTAATCAATTTGTAGCATATTTACAATGAAAAATGTTATTACAATACTGGTAATTCAATAAAAGAGGGAAGGGTTAGGGAAAATTTTTTATCTTTCTTTATCATGAATGCTGGCAGTTAAGGAGAAACAAATTGTTAGGAACTGGGTTTTATTCTAATTTGCTCAAGAAAGTAGTGAACAACTTTCGGGTTGGACGATCTGCACCACTAGTTAGCAGATGGTGACACTGACCCAACACTGCTTGGTGGCTCCTTAAGGAAGATCATGGGAAAGTGGTCTGTGGGTCGTATGGTGGAGCACCACTCTCAGGCCAAGAGGCAACCACCATCCGTGTCCTGCAGTGGGCAAGTTTGACATGTGCTCCTGGGAACTTTGACCCTTTTTTAGTCACATGGCTGGAATGCCACATACTGTGTGACCATCTGAGTTTGCACTCTGTGGGGAACTTTTTTCAGCTTCCAGGATGAGCTTTATGCAAAAACAGTAGGTGGCCACCCTCCTATGTTCTTGAAGAAACACTCATTAGATGAGGCCCCTGCCAAAAAGTAGCCACCCCACCAACCCTACAGAGTAGAAGAAATACAAGTATTAATGTCTTGGGATTAAGGCTCCTAGTCAATGTGTGTATTTTCTGGAGAGATAATCCTTTCTCCTAAAATTTAAATATCTCACTTTCATTGAGAGTGAAAATAAGAAAACATGCATATGTCAGACAACCAAATGTCAACAATGAATATGTTATAGGGAGACTTTTCTTCCCAGAGTCAAAACATAGTATAAAACAACCAATTACATTTTATGCAGACATCTTTTCCCATCTAAAGGATATTGAAAATGGTGAGAAGAATCCATAATAGTACTACCAACTGAAAAAGATCTTCCTCAATGAGAGACACAGACAGTCTTTTACTGGAGATTACCAATGGCTCCTTCTGCCCTCTGCCCCTGGAAATGGGGGATCCCACACCTGCAGGTCAGAGCCAGTGCCCTGCTGGGGTGCTGGGTGTGTGCCAATAGAGAAGGAAGATTAGGAAGATGGAGAAAATTCATACAATTACTCTAGACTTAGCCCAGTGCCTAATTAGTCTCACAACAAGATTCCTGTCTTCTTAACTCATCTTAAATCTTAAATCATGTTTCAATAAATAATAAGGCAGCTTTTTTATAAATTAACATAATCACTATCCAATTTTAGCTTCTAATGTTAAGGCTTTATCTTGAACTATTACTCGTGCATTTTAGTCACTTCAAATTTAGAGCAATTCTTCTTCTAAGGGCTTCTTTGAAGCTTTGAACAAATGATTATTAGCCTTTCATTGAATTATTGTAAGTCTCACCAAAGTTCTGAGACTGAAACCCAGAAAGCGACCAGGAGGGCAGTGGCAGAGTGACACTGAATTCTGTGTGCTAAAGGAAGTGAGACAGTGTAGTTTAGGGCTTCCATTAGTTTTCGAGAGATGTCATGACAAAGTGCCAAAAACGGGGTGGCTTAGAAAAACAAACATTTATTGTTTTACAGTTCTGAAGGCTGGAAGTCTGAAATCAAGGTGTCAGCGAGGCCATGCTTGCTCTGAAGCCTACAGGCAAGGATCTTTCCTTGCCTCTTCCTAGCTTCCGGTGGTTTCAGCGGTCTTCAGTTTATAGATACATCATTCTAATTCTCCATCTCCACGTGGCTGTGTTCCCTCTGTTCATGTCTGTCTCTGTGCCTCCACATCCCCTTTTTATATGGATACTAGTCATACTGGATTAGGGCCTACCCTAATGACCTCATTTTAACTCTATTACCTCTGTAAAGACTCTATTTCCAAATAAAATTGTGTTCTGATACTGTGGGTTAGGACTTCAATATATCTTTCTGAGAGGACATAATTCAACCCATAACAGGGATGTCAATGAGTACCAAACAATGATCTGAACTATAAAAAATATATAAAGGGGCAGCCCTACTACTTCTAGGGACACTAAGAAAAGAAAAGAAAAGAAAAGCTAAAAAATTCTGAATATGGGATGGAAAGGTTAGAAACATGAACTACCTGGAGAGTTGCCCATAGAGTAATGCTATGGTTTGAATGTTTGTGTCTCCTCCCAAATTCATGTTGCAACTTAACCCCCAATGCAATAGTTTTAAGATGTGGGGCCTTTAAGAAGTGATTAGGCCATGAGGGCCCCTCAAAAGATATGTCCATATTTTAAACCCCAGAACCTGGGCATGTTACCTTCTTTTGAAAAAGGGTCTTTGCAGATGTAATTAAATTTAGGATTTTGTGATGAGGTGATCATCCTGCATTGTCCAGGTGGCCCTAAATCCAATGACAGGTATCCTTATAGGACAGAGACACGGACGAGAAAATGAGGTGAAAACACAGGCAGAGATGGCAGCACGGAATGCCAACAGCCACCAGAAACTGGAGAGGCAAAGAACAGATCGTCCCCTATAGCCCCAGAGTGACTGTAGTCTCCCAAACTATGAGAAAATAAATTTGTCATTAAGCCACTGGTTTATGGTATTTTTTATAACAGGCCTAGGAAATCAATACATGATCATTTCCTTGTGTAGTTTGGAAGGAAGTAGAGGCTCACTTTTTACAATGTCAATTCTGATGGTCCAGGTTTGGGTTATAACACTTTCCCACCATTCAGCTTGCACATCACATCATCAGACATGTGTGCCTATGACATGTACCACCTGACACAAACACACCCAAGTGCAAAGCAAATAGGATGATATTCATTAATCAAAAATTAACACATCAGGAGAGAGAATTAAAGATGGCGGACGAGTAAAGCCGCCAGCCAGAGTGTCTCCGCAAAAAAGACAGATTTTAGAAGAAAGCGGGAGAATTAAGCAAGCAGACAAGTACACATCGGACGAGGGTCAGAAGGAGGGATACCTGAG